>QJNX01000210.1:0-109434 GCA_004155925.1 Monosporascus sp. MG133 | reverse complement strand
ACCAAACACACACACACAAACATTTTCAGCCTCGTCCTAGTTGCCAGGAATTTCAACCTAATGTCAAAAGCACCCGGTAGGTTCCATACTAGGCGACAGCCCTGGGGGTTTAGGTACTACAACACTCTATGTTCACAAAAGCCGTTAGCCATCTTGCCCTATTCTAACCCCTATTCCAACTGTGAAATAATGATATTGGAGGGCATTTAAGTGCCTGTGGATGAGAGGAGATAGATATACTGGCTAAGGGAGCAATTGATATAAGAAGCGTGGTTGTAGAAAAAAGGAAGTATGACAGAAAGCTAACAGGATCGACGGTGTTTATCACCCCGTAAAGTGTCTTTGTCCCAAAGTATTGTTAGCTCGGTAAGAGAACGAGTTATTTCCCTGGGGGGTTTGATTGATATCCAGGGTTTATAACTAGACAACACCGCCTGTGAACATACTGATCTTGCATCCCCAAATAGCTGAGTGTCTAAATTCACCGCTAATGCTCCATCAAGTATATAATTCGCGATGTCACCATGCTCTGGTCCGAAAGTCAGTGCAATTTGTCGTACAAGCATCTCTAGAGGCAATACTCCCTTCAAAGCGAATACTCTCAGCTATTCAAATCACATCTACGACCCATCACACACCATGTCTGACCTACTTCGTCGAAGCAGCTAGGAATGGAAGGACGGCTCGAGCAAGAACGGCGAGTTGGCAGTGAGCATCGCAATCGCATGCGAAAGGCCGGCGAGGAGCAGAGCGCCAAGGAATCAAGTGAGTTAGCCAATAAAAGCTTCACCGCTACTACCTCAAGGAGAACGATAGGTTATACGCCCGTCCCGGTGGGCGCGGGCAAGGTGGAGGATAACGGGCAGTACGCCTTCAACGGGGACTCCTGGTGGGTGGTGGAATGGATTTTGCCACGCGCACTCACTCTGAGCGCATTCTATGATTGACCAACAGGAGATTGAAATCGTGAAAAGCCAAGTGGGTGAAATGGGTAGGGTGGCCGAGGCCCGGGTGGGAGCCGTTGCAGAACCCCAGAGGAGAGATGTCCTGGTTGAGTTCGTAGAGCGATATGGTGACCCAGAAAGCAATGATGGGCCTTCAGATGTCTGTTAGAGGTAGTTTGGAGATTAAAAGTAGTCATAAATTGCCAGCGGTTCTTATGCTGTTTAGATTAGCGTCTTGACGGACCGTGGATGGATGTAAGGCGCTTTCAAATGATCTGGAGTTCCGTGGAACTGAGCTAGTTTCCTATACTGCTTAATAATATAGCGATATGCTTAGCTAAATGAATCGCAATGCTTGCGTTATTTACTCCTTCAACCGTGTTCTTAACTTATATTATGTATAAGATGAGAAGCTATCCAGAAGGTCGATGTTGTCAATAAGAGCGCGCTTGCGGACCAGTTGACGAACAATGCGACGTTATGGCGGACAAGAGACGAGAAACAAAAGACAACAGACAAAAGGAAAATCAGCTTACACTAGCCAGTCCGCTGCGCTGCATGTCCTTCTTTATCCTCTGGCTTCCCTGTGAATAGTCGGCAAGTCATACGTCTTTAGAGACTGGAGGTCTCTCTTTTCAGCATGATGGGATTCAACTCGGGGGGGTGATCTAACGTTATCATACTCTCGAGAACCAAGCGGCTATTTATTACCCAGGCCCTACACGAAGGTCGAGCGCGAAAGTGTGCGAACTTACTTCTACATAGGGACCGCAGCCACTAGCCTGGTTTTACTTTACGTCACTCATTTGTGGCGCACCGTCGGCCCGACTCGGTACGTTTGTAGACGTTTTGTGCTGGATAGTGCCAAGGAATGAGCAAGCTTTGCCAGATATGGTTATAGTCGAGTTTCAGCGTGTTCGTCAGCGAAATGGCCGGGGTCGCAAGTGACACAGGCTAAATTTTGATGATTGGCCCTTATGCTTCCGACGCGACGGCCAGCTGTCAAGACCATCACCAATAGTCAATTACCGCGCGCGTCCCTGCAAATTACTCGGAAACTCAATATGATGGAAAACAATGCTGTCCAAGCGACGCCTAACCGACCTTTCTCCAGGAGCCCAATGTATGGACGAGGTGGTGATGCTGTATCACAAGCTCAGTCCGGGGTCTGTGGACGTCGCGGACCAATGCTTCTTCAATTGGACGGCCCCGGTCGGGCTCCCTGACCCACACAATGAACCGCCTCAATCTTACGTCCCCACGCGGTATGTAATGCGAAACTCGAGCGAAACTGTGCCTGGGGGGTCATATCAAGGGTCCTGAAGAAAGCGGCGGGCGCCTGTGTTTCTGTACAAGATGAGGAAGCAACCCTCCCTCGGCCTCGAGCCGACGATCCTCGATGCTGGAATCTCGTTCTGGAACTACCGCCTCTCATCTCCTGCGGCTTTTTTTGAGGCTCTTTCTTTTCTTTGTCATCTCCCACCTTGTTTGATAACCGTCTCTCATTGTTCCTTCGTGACCTGGAGTCTGTTCTGCTCTTGTCTTGGCTTGAATGAGACTTGTTGCCTCCATAAACGTCTCCTTTTTCTTTATGCGCTCATTGAAGTAATATGTACCGTGACGACGCCCTGCCTACTAAGTCTTGAGTCTCACTGTCCCCTTCGTTTTTTCGATTCTCCTTCGGTAGATCATTCATATTCAATCATTTTCGACAAACGATCAACCAAAATGCAAATACCATTCCTTTTCTTATACATTATATTATGCTCCGAGGCCTCAGCGGCCGGCCCGCTGAGGCGCGGTGACAGGTATGCATCCTCCGCCCCTCGACTGACCCCGATGATACTGACAGAACCCAGGTGGCGACGGCAAGATGTAGGAGGGGCTCCAAGTTTATATCAAACCGCGAGCACGCCGTCTTTGACAAATGAGGCATCGTCGCCGTCCCTAACTACCTCATCTACGGAAATACTGTCTTCTGAGTCCAGCTCAGTTGAGGCCGTCTCTGAGCAGCCCACGGCGGAAACTGCGCCTGAGATCATCACCACTTCGGGTATTGAGTCGGCAACAAGCACCGAGGGCACAGATGAGACAACACCAGTTACTGGTGTCCCATCCTCGGCGGACAGCAGCACGATTCCCACATTTGACTTTTACCCGTCATCCACTGTTCCTGTCGGCTCAATTGTCGATCCTACCTCGACCGCTGATACTGCCACCTCGAGCTCTGCTGCCGTGCCGAGCCCTTCTACCTCGAGCTCAGGCAAGTCTGATTCGGAGAGTTCAACGATCCCCACCTTCGACTTTTTCCCATCGTCCACTGTACCTGCTAGCTCCGCAGCCGACCTTACTTCCACCGCCGCTGCTGTTACCTCAAGCTCCGCCGCCGTCCCGAGTCCTTCTGCCCCAGCCCCAGCCCCAGAAAAGCCTGGACAGGACTCTTCGACGATCCCTACCTTTGACTTTTACCCATCATCCACCGTGCCTGCTGACTCTATGGTCGACTCTACTTCTACCGCGGTTGCCACCTCGAGCACAGCTGTCGTCTCAAGCTCTTCTGCCACACAGGACTCTGCGACTCTTCCCACCTTTGATTTTTACTCTTCTGCCACAGGTCCGAACAATCCTGAGCAGGACTCCTCGACCATTCCTACCTTTGACTTTCACCCGTCATCCACTGTGCCTGCAAGCTCCAATGTCGATCCCACTTCTAGCGCCGTCACTGTCACCTCGAGCCCTGTAGTCGTCTCAAGCTCTGATGTCGCCTCAGACCCTTCTGCCACAGAGACCAGCAAGCCTAAGCAGGAGACGTCAGAAATTCCCACGTTTGACTTTTTCCCATCATCTACTGTGCCCATTGGCCCTACTGCAGACCCTACCTCCACTGCGGATGTCGCCACCACTAGCTCCGCCATGTTTGGAAACTCAACTACTAGCAAGCTACCGGAATCATCCACTACAAGTAGCGCTAGTGACGCAGCATCGGAACCAGCAACCAATGATCCTGCATATATTCAAACATCCGACACGTCTGTGCCGTCGCCAACTGTTACTCCCTCATCGGCTGTAGAGTCGTCCGATACCCCCCAACAGGTAACGACGACCAGCAAGCCAGAAAAGCAGATTCCAACTGTCATCACCTCGCTGCCCCCGACGTCAACCACCGTGGCCCCTGATGTCTACGAGAGCAACCTAGCTGAAGCACGTCAGTACAACGAGCTCTTTTCTGCTATAGATGAGCAGTCTCCGTGTACAAGCGGCCAAGTGGCCTGTGTTCAGGGCAACATCGGCAAGTGCTCCGCTGCTGGTTCGTGGAATATCATCCCCTGCGGCGGCGCTTTGGCCTGCTCTGCTTTGCCAATGAATACCACAACCGGAGTTCAGGTTGGTTGCTTCGATAAATCCGCCGCCGACAGGATCCTGGGCGGCGGTGCTGGTGGTGGTGGTTCCGATGTCACTGTAACGGTGCGACCCACCGAGACCATCACGAGCCAGGTTACGGTCACGGAGGGTCAACCCACCGAGACGTCAACTTCCGTCGCGACTCAGACTCCCACTACCCTGTACGTTACAGAGACTGTGGCGAATACTGTAGAGTACACCCAGACGGTAGAGTACACGACTACGGTCTCGGTCACCGTTGTCCCCAGCTCGACGGGAGAGGCGGGACCGACAGACAGCACAACCGCGGTCCAGTCATCCACGTCAACGGCTGAGGAGCCGACGAGCGCTACCTCGACTACATTTGTGACACTTACTCGCTCTGCTTCCTCTAGCCTAGCTTCAAGCACGTCGTCGATAGCTATCACGTCCACCGAGACCCCGTCGCCCACGACCACGGAGGCTCCGGTGGTGACGCCGACCACGCTAGTCGTGATCCCCATCGACCCCGTCACGAAGACGCCCGGTTTTGGCCGTGACGACCGTGACGAGGACGATGGTGATGATCGGAACGGGGAATTTGGATTCTACGGCCCCCAGGACGGCGCCGCCCGCTACCCGGAGTTTGGCAACTAAATTCTACATACTACTACTACCGCTAATAAACACCCCGAATAAGTTTCTCTCAAGCCCCTAAACAAAGAAAAAAATTGCCAGCTTTGACTACGCCCCGCCCCCAAGTTGACGCATTTGATATTGCCCTACCTCGTAACTACCGTTTTTATCGAGCATTTTAGCCAGGGAGTTAACACGGAGTCCGGAGAATAAACAATCTTCTTTTTATCTTTACCTATTATCCACCGCCGTTGCTGTTTGCCGCTGTGCTTGGACTTGGACTGGGACGGTTTTTCGTTTGGAGTATTGGTGAACGCAGATGGGGATGGGGAAGTTGGATGGGCGTGTTATACCCCTTTATGCATATATACTTGAGTTATAATTGACTTCACATATTCGATTCTACGTCTGTGCGCATATTCGTGTTCGGCGTTGTTAACACACTCGACCTCTCCGAATCCCCTAATCCCCTTATATCCGATGTTTTATCTTTCAGTGCCGGAGAGAGCCGGAATCCGTAGTTCGGAGTCGAGTGTCGCGGACTGCGCATGACAGTGCCATATAGACACTGCAGCCGCATCGACTCTCGTAGCCACTTCCTGTTCAGCCGCGACTTGCTGACAGGCAAGTCAGGACTGCTTGTTCTCAACGTGCGTCTCTTCGGCCCGATCAATTTTTGGTTTCAGGTGGCTTCTTGAGATTCTACGTAGGCTTATTACCCGCGTCGGCTTTCATCTCGCAATAGCCTGCCTCTATCTCCCGCATTCCCTCCCTGCTGAACGCCGCCTCCGACAATTTTTCGGCTCGGGAAGCGCCGGGGGGAGCAGGATTCCCTTGCCTCTCTCACAACTGGAGCTGGATGGGCCCGGCTTTCCCTAACAAATGACGGCGGCAGGATCTGCAAGGCCTTCGCATTGTGCTGCCCAAAGTAGCCCGTCTCCTACTTCGCTCTGGCTGATGCCCGGGTGATGACAAGGTTCACCGCCCCGTACGCCGTAAAACGGCCCAGCAGATCCCAACCGCGCAGTCGCTGCCAGGGGGACAGTCCCCCGTGTTCAATATTCCTTGCGATGCAGTGGGTCGGGATACTGTCGATTTGAATTGGAGTGTCGCGCTCCAAGAGTTGGCTTGGTAACACATATCTCTTTTTGTACGTATCGTGCCAGAGCTTTCTGCCAGATATAGGGGACATCTGTCAGCTAGCCACTGAGCCGAAAGTTTATCTGCGATAAGCTTATCTGTCAGCTAGCCGGGGTGCGCTAGCACTCCATATACGGAAAGGCTCCCTCTGATCGGACCATATATGTTCCATGGACAGATTACATTAAAGTACAGTGCGCGTTTTAAAGCGCCTGCAACTAGTTATATAATATAACATAACTGATAATCCCTATATCTGACATTATCTGTTATGTTAAGTGCAGGGCACATGGTAAATACTACCTATAGGGATTAATCGGGCACCTATAATTTGTGCCGATTAATTATGGATTTTTTTAACCGCGTCGGTCAGGGGTTATGTTAATGGATATAGCTGGTACAGTCCCCGCCCTGAGCTGCAGGCGGGGTTAAGAAATTAGTTTTAGTTTTTTAATGTTAATTAATGTGTTTATTAGTTAGCTTTAATGGGGTTATTAATAAAGCATTAGCTTTTTAATAAGTTATTAGATATACTTATAGTTAATTAATTAATTAAGAAATCTTAAATTACATTATAAAATAATATATTATATTACGGAATATATAAATGTAATAATAAAAAAATACTTTAGTATATTTTCTTAATAAAAGTAAATATTTAATTATATAAATAAAAATTTATATAAATTATTATTAATTCTTATAATTATATTAATTTTCTTAAATGTGTTAATACTAGTTCGCATTAAAATATTTTATAAACTTTTATATACTTGTCCGTTTAATAACGAAAATATACGCCTAAAAGTGTTAGCTTTATATATAAAATCATCGTTTTAATTTTTTTAAGGCTTTTAAAACTTTAATATAACTTATTATTTTATAGCTTTATAAAACTGGTTGTTATATATTAACTATTAATTTATTTATTTTATTTTATATTACTTAAATAATGCTTTAAATTACCTGGATTTAATTCTTTTTAATAACACACTTTAGCATAAATCTCGTTATTTCGAATAATACTTTTTAAGCGACTAGTTGATTATTTAATCCGTCAGATTTCGAATTTAATAAAGCCTTTAAAGATTTAAAATATAATTAACCTGATTATAAATTACCTAATAACGAAAAGGTTAATACTTATATATATAATAATAAACTAAACGCGTTATGTAAATTATTAATTAGTTTAAATAAATACCGAAAAATTAAAATTAATTATATAACGTTAGTTATTTATTTTTATGTTTATTTCTTTATAAATATTAACATAGTTATATAGCTGTAATAATATAAAAATCGAAAAGGTAAAAGGTTTATAAGCTTTAAAACTTTTACGTTATTATAAATTTAAATATTTAAATATTATTTATAACAAACAATCTGAAAAACCTGAGCAAAAAGTTAAACATTTTTACTTTTTTATAAATATTTATTTATATTTTAAATAAACAGATTTAAATTTTCAGATTTTTTTAACGTTATTAATAATTAAAAACGGGCTCGAAATATTGATATAAAAGATTTTAACGACCCTGAAACTTATAATAAAACGATTAAAGTTATATTTAATAATAATATATCTTTTAATATTTTACAATCAGTGGTTTTTTTTTGAGTTTTTAAGGTATTATAATTTGTAGATTTTTAACTTATTATAATTTATATCGAAAAATTTATAAATAACAGGTTAAATTCTGTTATTAATCGTACTTAGCTTAAATCTTTATTAAAAAGGACTTATAAAACATTTCATCGGATTTTTTTTTAAAAATATATCGAAAATAACGGTACTTTTTAAATAACGTTTAACTTATAGATTTCGATAAATTAATCAGCTTATTTAGCTGTTATTATTATTATTTTTATTTTATTCGGCATTTATATTAAATTATAAATAAATTAATACTTATTAATAAATTTATAAAATTATTTATGTTTAGGTTTAAGGTTATATTAAGGTTTTAAAAAAGATAACGAATTATATACTGGCTTTTAAATTTATTAAACAACTTCAAAAAATTAAAAATTTATTTTTATTATATATAATAATTTATTAAGTTTTACTTAAAATAACGGTTAAAGAATACGGCGTTTATAATAGCTTTTAATTTAAATAATAATAATCTTATATAGGATTTTTAATCCTTTATTTATAGCTTTAATATTATAGCATAGAAGCCTTTATTAAATTACTTATTAAATTCGAAAATTAAGAAGGGATTATATAATTTTACGAACTTTTAATAAATAATAATGGCGCGATAATTATATAAATAATATATTTTCTAAATATAAAATAAAGGTAAGTTTGAATAATTAAGCTTATAAGTTATAATTATCGTTTATTATTAACTTTTATAACGTAAAAAGAATATTTAAAAAAATAAGTAAATAAACGATTTGAAGTTAAAATAAGAATAAGTATAAAATCTTCATTTAAAAGAAAGTGTATTTAAAATATTATAATTATATTAATATAAATTCTTACGTTTTTAAAAAGCCTTAAAATAAGAATATAATATAAAGAAAATAAATTATTATAACTTATATTAATAATTAATAATATATATAAATATTTTATATTATAAAGAAATATTTAATAAGTTATTATAAACGATTATTTTTATTATTATAAATTCTTTTTATTATTAAAATTAAGTTTAATTTCGTTAATAAAAAGGTTTATTTTTAAATTAAGAATCTCGGAATTTATCGGTATTATCGTTATTTTACATATAATATAACCTAAAAAATACTTTTTTTAAAAGTTAGTAATAATTATAAGAATAAAAGTTTAACTTAAAAGCTTAATTTAATTTATTTTTAAATTTAATTACTTTTATATATTAAAGGTTTATAAAAATGTAAAAAATGTAATATTTAAAATTCCGAACCAGAATTGCGCTAAAATATGCACTATTAACGAATAATTAAATTAATGATTTTTAAATGTTATTATATTAATATAAAACTTAAATTCCTTTTAGTTTTATAAAAAGTATTAAGCTTATAATATTTTTTATTTTATAAAATCCTATTAAATATTAAATATATTTTATATAGTTTATATATTATAATATTATTATTAAATAATTATCAGGGGCTAAGGGAGTATAAAGGGAATGCGCGCATCATTAAGAGGGCGCTAGGCGCCTTAGGGGTTATTATTACGCGATCGCGACGATGCCGCCGTGGGGTAATTGTTATATAGCTAATTACTTATTTCCTTTTCTTAAAAAAAAAGGGCAAATTTTAAACTAGTACTTAATATATCCGTATTATTCCTTTTATTTTAATCTTAATAATACTTAATAGATTAAAACTTCCTTATTTCGATCAAACCGTAAAAAATAAATAAAATAATTACGACTTTATACGATAATAAGCCGGTTATCCCGGTTACCGAACTTACTTAAATTTTAAAACCTAAACCTATTTCGTCCGGATCCTAACGACGATTTTACGAATATAAAAAGGAAATTCGGATATTAAACGATAAAAACGAATATTTGGAAAAAGAATAACGATACTTACAAAAAATTAATACGAAAAAATAACGACGTTTATAATTAAATCATAAGGTCCAGTAATTAAATACCGTATTACTTACTTTCGACGATAACGTAATAAATTTCTTATATACGTTATCCGGATTAAATTTTACGGAATTTAATAATATTTCTATTACGAAAATTATAGAAATTAAGGTATTTATAAAACCTATAACTCCGATAATTATATATACCGAAAAACCTATATTATTTAATAACAAACGAACCGAAATATAACCGAAAAAAAATATATATATTATTCAAAATTTTATTTAATTTAAAATATTAAAATAAAACTTATTTAAAATATACGAATTTTATAACTTAATTAGATATTATTTTCGAAAATTAAAAGCTTTCGTTATAATTTTACGGAATAAATTACGCATTAACGTACGTTATATCCAATTTACCTATAAATATTTATTAAAAATTATAAAAAGGTAACGAAACCGTAAAAACCAAAATATAAAGCCTTTATTATATTCGTTTTATAAATTAAACCGGCTTAAAGATAATTTTCGAAAACGCTTTTAAAAATATATTACGGTAATTTGACTTTATTAATATAAAATTCGTTAAAATATATTAAAAACTTAACGAAAAAGTTAATATTTTTTATTAATAATATAAATAAACTTTAATTATATTTTTATAAGTAAGTAATACGGTTTTTCCGACTAATCGTTTTATTATACGGTTACGTCCTTATATAATTAGCTTCGTATTTATAATCATTTCGCGTAAAAGTTTAAATACGGTTTATAAAAAAACTTTAAATATAAAAATATTACTTTAAACTTTCGCTTTAAAAATCCCGATTACGTCGTAAATAAATTAATACCTTTCCGATACCTAATAACCAGCTTAAAGCTTATAACCGTTACAGAACCTAAATTACGTAATAAATACGATTATATTTCGTAATAAACCCTTAAAAATATTATAAAAAATTTATTTTAAATACAGAAAAATAGGTTACCGTAAATTTAAATACTCTAAAAAAATTAAAATATAATAAATATACTTCGAAAGTTTATATATAACTATTACGTTAAAAAGGGCCATATACCTAGCTCCTGTCCCGAAATAACATATTTTAATTATAACAAAAAAATTATTTCCGAACGAATTGCCCGAAAAAACCTTTAATAAATATTAATTCGAATTTTATATAAAACCTTTACTAATAAAAAAAAAGTTTTTTGTTACGTATATATTATTTTTTTAAAATACGTAAAAAAAACTAATAAATAATATTTCGCGGTTAAATAAATTTAAAAGCAGATTATAACATAATATGCCGCAAAATACCTAAGGAAAAAAGCCAGTTACCTTAATTAAAACCTAAACCGAAATTAAATACTTACTTAAATAACCTTATTATAATATACGGATACGTAATATTATAAATTCGGATTATAAATTTATTTAATATTACGAAATAAATTTTTTTTTTTCGTTATCGTAAAAAAAACAATTTGGATATTATATTAAAACTTTCATAATGTCGAAAAATAAATCCCGTTATTAATTAATTATAATTTAAATAAAAGCATTAATTTAAACGCGAAAATATTAAACTTATTAACTTAACAAAAAAGTTACGAAATATTATTTTTACCATAATTATAACAGTTATCATATCCGTAACGTTAAATAAAAACGATAAAAAATTTATACCCAAAAAATAGGAAAAATATAAAAAAGAATACTATAACAATTACGCCAATATATTTTCTAAGAAAAAAATTATTAAATTACTAAAATATTTACCATATAAGCATATAATAAATTTGTACGAAAAAAAAACCCTTCCTTAAGGCCTTTTTTACCTAATTTTAAAAAATTTTTTTAAAGCTTTTAAAAAGTTTTTAAAAGTTACGGAAAAAAAAAGATAAATTAAACGTAACAATAACTTAATTAAAGCCCTTATATTATTGGTCTTAAAAAAAGGAAATACGTTACGCCTTTATATTAATTATAAAAAACTTAACCGGATAATTCGTAAAAACCGTATACCGTTACCTTTAATACAAAAAATCCTGGATTATTTAACTAGCGTTTTTATATATACGAAGCTAAATTTAAAAAATACGTATTATCGAATATATATTAAAAAAGGCGACGTATAAAAAACCGCTTTTAGGACGAAATACGGTTACTTTAAGTACTTAATAATACCGTTTAAGTTTTTTAACGTCCTAATTACGTTTTAAATATATATTAACCGAATTTTAATAGGCCTAATAAATAATATTTATATCGTTTATTTTAACGATATTTTAATATATAATAAAAACCTAATTAAATATAAATAATATATTCGAAAAATATTCGAAAAGTTAAAAAAAAAAGTTATACGTAAATATAAATAAGTACGAATTTTATATAATTTTAATTTCTTTTTTTAAATTCCAAATTTTACCGAATAATATTAAGATAGAAAAAAGTTGCGTTAAGGCCGTTAAAGCCTAACAGATACCAAAAAGCGTTTATAATATTTAAGTTTTCTTAGAATTTACAAGATTTTATCGAAAATTTATTAAAAATTATGCAAAAATATTTATACCGTTAATAAATCGATTTTGTAAAAATGCCAAAGGTTCCATATAATTATCTTTCTGAAAAAAAAATAATATTTAAAACGTTTTAAATAATATTTATAATAAGAAAAATATTTCGGCACTTTAACTTATCGTTACTTATTCGTATCGAAATAAATACGTCCAGAAAAGCTATTAAGGTAATTATATTTCAGCTTTATAAAAACTGCTAATATTTAATAATATTTAAATTTCGGAAAATAACGCCGGAAAAAATTTATTACATTACAAAAAATAATAAACTGCTAGTTATTATAAACGCTTTTAAAAAGTAACATTATTTTATTAATTATTCGTAATTCCTTATTAAAATTATTACGGATTATTTTAATCTTAAATATTTAAAATTAAAATAATAATTTAATACGAAATAATTAAAATAATTAAATTATTTTAAAATAATATATTTTGTTATTATATTTAGGCTTAAAAAAATAACCTAACCGATAACTTATCAAAAAGGCCCGATTTATTATAAAATAATAAAAATAAAAAGGCCCAGAAAAAAAACGATATCGAAATATTAAAAAAATATTAAGGGCAAAAATACCGTAATTAAATTTTAAAACTGTAAACATTTATCGACTTATTTATAAAATTACGGATATTTCGCTAAAAATAAAAGTATACGGATCCGAAAATAAGGTAACTAAAGATATATTCGAAAAAGTAAAATATATATTAATTAGAATTATAAGTTGGGAATTACTCGTTTTATGATAATAAAACGTTAATAACGTTATCGAAACGATATCTTTACCGGAAAAAAAAATCCAATAATTACTTAAATATTTAAGCTATAAAAAAAAAATTTTATACTTAATAAAACCTAAAAAACGAAACGTTTTAAAGGATACGAAATTGACAAATAATTATAACGCATCAAAAAAAAACGATAACTTATTAAAATATAAAAACGCGGTTTATATATTATATAACCCGGACTTACGTAAAAAACTTATTAATTAATACCATAATCTCCTTATAACAAACTATTTTAACGTTATAAAAATATATAAACGGCTAATTCGGAATTACTTTTAAAAAACACAAAAACGAAATATTAAAAATTACTTAAAAAGTTACCCGGAATACCAAAAATTTAAAACGATATTATATCAACCTTACGAAAAGTTCGTTTCGTTACCGATTCCGGATCGCTTATTTAAAAAAATTAATATAAATTTTATTATAAACTTACTATAATTTACAAAACCGTACGGCGAAAAAAACTATAACGTTATCTTCGTTATAATAAATAAAATAATGAAATATACTTATTATATCGTAATAATAATAAAACGTATTATTAATAATTTAACCGAAATATTTTTCTATTATATTTTTAATTAATATAATACGTCCGATAATATAATTTTTAACCGTAACTTTTTATTTACGAATATTCTATTTATAAACAAATAAATAAACGGAACGTTAAAATTAATTTTTAAAACATTATTTACGAATATTTTATAATTTAAAACAAATAAATTAAGTATTATATTTATTAACAGCATAATTTATATATAATAATAATTATTATTTAATAATTAAAATAATACCAACCGAAACATTTTTCGGATATATTGTACGAATCCCAAAAAATATCGCATTTATACCGTAATAATTTAAAAATTTTAATTTTATTAAAATAACCTAAAAAAAAGTTATAACGATATAAAAAAAAACGTTATAAAAATATTTCCATAAAACCCAAAATACGTATAAAAATATTATAATAAAAACTGCCTTATAAAAAAATTTCGAAAAAAATAATAAATAAAATTTTTTACCAAATATATTAATTAATAAAAACCCAGCAGAAAATGTTCCGATAAATATATTAAACCTTTCCAAATTATAAAAATTATAAATTCGAAATTAACTTACGAAATATAATTCTTACCTCTATATAACAAAATTTATAACATTTTCCTTATATCATTTTTAAAACCGTAACATAATAAAGGTAACCTTAAGAAAAAACGGAAAAAAGATTTCGATATAAAAACGGAAAAGCGTTAAGAAAATAAAAATAATCTTAACGTACCGAAAAAACTACAAAAATAAATAATATTTTATAAAATAAATAAATTTCCCCCCCCGAAAAAAAATACGTAAAAGTTTCGTAACTATTTATTAAAAAAATTCGTTATATCGTATAAAACGTTATTAAAATTAAAAAAATTAAAAAGTTTTTTTTAAAAAAGTAATATAACAAAAAGGTTACAATATAAAAAAAATGTTAATCGTTACTTATTATTTATTAAAGATATTATTATTAATATATTTAAATATATTTGCTTTTTAACGAAATTATTATAATTTATTCGGATATTTCAAAAAAATAAAATTAAATCCAATTCGTAATAATATCGAAACGGAAATTTTAAAATTATTTTAAAATTATCTTAAAAATATTTAAATATTTTTATTATTATTATTACTATCTTTACGTTTAACGTTAACGGTAACCTAATTAATAGTTATAATAATATTATTAAATTTTTTTTTAAAAAATTAATAAAAATAAAAATTATTAAATATTTATATCGAAAAAGATACGAATATCCTTAATAAATTAATTATGCTTTTAAATAAGGAAAAGAAAAAGGCCTTATAAAATCGAAACGTTATCGTTACTATTAAGCAAAATATTAAGGTAACGAACCTAGAAAATACGTATATTTATAATTAAAAAATTAATAATAAGCTAATTAATACGGAACAGTAAAATAAATTTATTTTTTCCTTATATATACCATAAACCTTATCGAAAATAGTTTTAATAAAATTTTTTTTTAACTTAATAAGCGGATTAATAACAATTTAACGATAAAAATTAAAAAAAACTTATAACGGCCAAAAAATATTATTATTTACCTTATTAAATTTAATTTTGGCCTTAGGAAAAATCTGGTATTTAACGAAAATACGTAAAAATTTTATAACGGCCTTTACGATATCGTAAAAAAAAAACGGGAACTTATTATTACGAATTAATTATAATCTTATAAAATAATAATAACGTATAAATATATTTTTACTATAATTTTATTATTATTAAGTAATAAAATATATTTTTCCGAATTTTTCGAAACTTTATCGATAACGTAAATATATTCCGGAAAACTGATTATTACGATTACGTAACGAAAATATGCTTATTTACAAATAATGCTAAAAGTAAATTATTAACGAAATTAAAAAAAAGTTATTAAAAAATATTTATAAAATTCGAATTTATTTTTTAACAAACGTACCGGATACCATATTAAAAAACTTTAAAAAAATATTAAATTCGTAAAAAGTTAAAATAAAATTAAAAGGTAAATATAAAATTTATTTCGTTACGAATTAATAACGAAAATACGAAAAAAGTTCGAAACGAACTTTAAAAAACGAACTTATTACGAACTTATAATTAAGTTATATACCGGTATATTTAAATACGAAAAAAAAAAGTTAAAAGAAATTTTTTTTTTTTATATATTTAAAAAGCGGTATATTAAAAGCGGTAAGAATTTTTTGCCGGCAAAATTTAATATTTTAATTATTTTATTATAAATTACCTTAAATATATTATTTATTTAAAAAAAAGTTAGAAGGGTTACGTTATATTATTAATTTATTATTTATTTTTATTCGTTACGAAATTATTACGCCCTTTAAATAAAAATAATTTTATTTAAACCTTTAAGGGTAAAAGCCCAAGGGGGAAAAAGCCTTATTAAGGGTTAAGGGAATATAAAAAAAGTACGCGTATTATTAAAAAGGCGTTAAACGCCTTAAGGGTTATTATTACGCGATCGTAACGATGCCGCCGCGGGATGATTACTATATAGCTAGTTGCTTATTCCCCTTTTTTAAAAAGGAAGGGCAAGTTTTAAATTAGTGCTTAATATATCCGTATTATTCCTTTCACTTTGATCTTAACAACACCTAACAATAATAAACTAAGCAAATTTACTGTTTAATATTCTTTTTTAAAAAGATAAAAGTGTTATATTAATATAAATATAATATTTAATGTTTTAAAACCGCTAAAAACTTTTAATTTATATAACTTTCGTTTATATTAAAGTCCAGTAATAATAATATAATATATATTACTTATTATATAAATATATATATAAATTCGATTTTTAAATAAATCTTTATATTATACCTTTTAATTAATTTAATAAAATAAAATATTTAAAAGTAAACAGCTAATATTATTAAACTTTATTACTTTTTATTAAAGTCTTATTTAAAAGTAATTATTAATTTAAAAAATACTTAATTATATATAAAAATAAGCTTATTAATCTTATTTTTATCATTTTTATTATTATAAACTTTTTGTATTTATACGTTTCATAGTACGTATTTTAAAAAGATTTTTACTTTATTAAAATCTTTATAAAATACCTTATATAACACTAATATATCTTTCTTTTATATCTTAACGTAGTTTTGTTATTAAATTTCTAATATTAGTTGCTGTTAAAAATTCTAATTCAGGAAGTGGGTCAATTCATGAAGTGGGTACACCCCCGTTAATGCAGCAGCCGCTTATATTAATTTTAACCTTTATAACCTTATAAGTCGTTAATTTCATAAGAACTATTATCGAATATGGATACCCGATAATTATCATGCCGTTTCCGAACGTCGAGATTATGGCTATTATTTGTCAGTCTTGGCTAGTAATAGCTAGGGCAGTTATATAAGTCCTCGACCTCGTTGCTGACGAAAAAAGAACGCCCGCAAGGTTATCGCGATATCGAGCTTAACGGGCTATTAAAAGGTTATTAATTAATAAAGCCCTTTGGAAAATAACTGAAGGTTGCCTTCGTAAGCAAGTTCAAGCGCTACGGGGTACATGGGGCGAAAAGCATAATTGCTTACGTAAAATAGGTGGGGCCACAATGTCACTTTCCCTCCCTCTCCCAGCTCTACCGATCACACCCTAAGTTCACCCGACCAAATCGCGACTTCTTTTCAAAGCGACCACAAGCATAACGCGGGATAGTTCTAACTTCCTCAGCTTTGGTACAACCTAATCAGACTCCTCAAACCTACTACTATTACTCTTATCAATGTGATGCCGCCTATGCTAGTGGGCTTCATTCGTCGCAATTCTGACCCGGGCCAGCCATCAAGCGAGTTCTGGGCCCAATGGAAGAACCCTGGCGATGTCTTCTCCGTGCTCCTCATCCTTGGCGGTGATGTTGTCGCTCGCGCCATTGCACAGCTGGGTGGTTCAGGGATAACTCCTGTCGCATTCTCATTTGGTACCTTCCCATTGCCTACATGTGTTCCCTTCTAATTACGTTCTAGGCTGGGTCGCCTATGCGGTGTCTGCAGTCGTGGCTGCGGTCGGCGAAAACAAACTCATGCCCCTCCCCGACACCTCCTGCCAAGTCATCAACGCTAAATCTGGATACACGCGTGGGAATACCTCCTGGATAATCGGTCGCATTGTTAGAGACTTTGAGAAGTGGAAGGATGAGAGAGTATCAATACATCTGAAGACCATGCTCGATGCCAAAGACAAGTTTGACAGAGAGAAAGCGAACAAGGAGGTGCCTGGATCGGGCGACAAATTGGCATATCCTAAGAAGGCTGGTCTTTGTGTCTCGGTCTACAAGGCTGGTGAAGCACAGGCCGGAACTCCTGGGTACGATCTTGTCTACTGGCTCGGCTTTGGCACAACCATCCTACAATTGGGTATTGCAGCAATCCCCTGGTGCGTCTCAGGCGACTGGGCTATCTGCTTGATTACCATTGCCGGCACACTACTTTCGTTTCTGACAGGAAGCCTTCCTCAGTGGAGGGAGGAGAAGTGGGCGTGTCGTACCAAGTCCGATAAGGATGTAATTCTTACCAGAGGCAATGGCAGTCAGCATGCCATTGTCATCCTGGGGGAAGGAAAAGGGTTCGATCTCGAAGACCTCGCTGCAGGTCAAACCAACCTCGACGTGTCTGCCCCCGGAAAAACCAGATTTGCCTTGACTAGTCTTGCCGCTTTATGGATCTTGCTCCTAATCACTACTACTAGCATCAAGCAGAACACTTGGTTCTTGTTGGCCGTCGGCGGCATTGGGATTCTCCAGAACGTCCTTGTTGCGGGAAAGATGCGCCATCCTAAGGCATATGGCATGCCGCTTACACTGGTTGAGGTTATTGGGTCGCCAAAAGTCATGGACACTCTTTTTGAGGTTGAAAGGAAGTATCCATATGCGGGTGCAAACATGATTGAAACATTTTTCCCTGGAGGCAAACTTCGGGATCACGAGGAGGTGATGTGGAGTAACCTGGCAAAGGATGCGAAGGCTAGGTGGAAGGCATGGAAGGAGGGCCGAAACAATCCCAGCCAATAAAATGAGGGCACCCAAGCACCTCAAGTTGGCGCTATGCCTCCCCTCTTGCAGCAAGTCCCAGAATACCAGATGAGTATACAGGACCAAGTTGACCAGTGCGGTTACGTAATAGGTCACATGACCATTCAGAAAGTTGTATTTCAAGCTAAGTTATTGAGAAAGCTAGCTTCATACTATTACCTGATTAATGAAATCACTTCTAACCTTCAGGATCCCCTTATCATCTGGTGCGGTATGTACGGAATTAAAACGTCAGTTTGCTTTTTAAGATTATTAAGTTTTTTTTTTAATTATTTAATCTTTCAGGTTTTTTTTATAATGTGTTATTATGGATTTTATTTATTTATTTATTTTCTATTCGATTTTTTAATTTAAATTTCCAATTTTTAAAATTCCTTAATTTTATTAAGTTATTTTTTATTTACATTAATTTATTTTATTTCTTATAATTAGGTTTATTATTATTACAAATTTATTTTTAAAATTATATTATGTTAAATTTATAATTACCTTTTTTTAGCCGTTTTTTAAATTAAATATTTAATTTTTATAAGTTCTTTAATTAATAAACTTATTTTTATATAATTTTCGTTTTTATTAAAAATGATTTGGGTTTTCATAACCTTAAATATATTAAATAATTAATAAGATTTTTATAAAAGTGTTTTAACCTTTTAAAAAAGACTTTATTTTTTAACCGATATCGTTAATTTTTTTTAAGGTTTTTTTTATAAAGTTAAAAACTTTTATTTATTAATTCGTTAAAATTTTACTCTTAACGTTATTAATAATACCGTTTTTATCTTTTTAAGCTTACCTATATAAAAAAGTTTTTTTTTTAAAAAATTTTTATTTTGCAAACGGATATTTAAATTTATTTTTTTCCCGCAAAATTTGGAAGTTTAAAGTAATTTCATTGATAATTATGACATTTTTAGAATATACAAATGTAAAAGTATATCCGAAAAATTATCTTTTTCCGTTTCCTTTATGAAAAATCTATTATGTATAAAATCCGGAATTAAAACTTTTATTTAACCTTAATTTAAAGAACTGTTTATTTCCTTTTGCTTTATTAATATATTTAACTTTTATTAAGTTTTAGGTTCCGGTTATTTTTCGTATTATAATTTTTAACGTAATAAGTTTTAAAAAATTTAATAATAACGAATTTGCCTTGGAATAATTTTCCGGTTAAAATAGGAATTTAAAGAAAAATAAGTTATATTAACAGAAAGTTATTTACTTTAAAATATTTTTAGATTATTAATATATAGTATAATAAAAAAGGTGGCTATGTTTTTTAAATAATAACCTTCGAGCTAAAGTTATTTTAAATCAAGCTTTTTTAAATATAATTATTTAATTTAAATTTTTCAAACTTCCGGTATTTTAATCGAAAAAGGATGCCTTTATTTTAATATTTATATCGGAAGTAAGGTATACTTAATCGGCCTTTATATGATGCCCTGTAAAGGCTTAACCTGTGCGATTTATATTAAGTCGCCTATAAGGCTTTTATTTTCTAACTAAAAAGGAAAGAAAAGGAAAATTACAAATTCAAGTTATAGGCGAAAATATATAGCGCTATATTTACGCTGCGCGTTCCTAGCGGCTTGGCACCGGCGGAAGTTCGGTGCTATAATGGGGGCTTAACGCAGCTTTATTACGTAACCCGCTTACTTTTTCTAAAAGCGGTTAACGTATTAATTACGTTAATCCTTATATAATTAAATTTAATACTTTTAAAAGGTATTAATTATTAATATATTCGCTTTTAATTAAGTTAAACTTAATAAATATAGCGATTTTCGAAATAAGTTTAATTTACTTAATATATTATAAACTTATATTAATTCTTTATCTTTTATTATTATTATTATTACGTTTTTAATAATAACTATTTAAATTAATAAATTAGTTTTTAATAACATAATATAACCAGGTTTTATATGTTATTATATAAGAACTTATAAGTTAATAAGTTCGAAGCTTATCGGCAACCACGTATATAAGCCTTTTAAGCTGACATTAGTCGAGAAATTGCGAGCTTTTAAGGGCCCAGCAGTCTGCTTTAAGGCGAGGTTCTGCTTTAAATAAGGTTTTATGGAACTGAGGTATATAATTTATCTTAATGTTATAACCAGAGCCCTTGGTACAGTAACAGACGGTCGGAAGTTGTGGGACGAACTCCCGATATGGGGCCAGGGTTACGTAACGGGCTTGATGGATTCGAAGGACCTGATTAGAACTAAAAGGACTTGGTACGTTAAATTAGTCGAACCGGGTAACGGTTTAAAATAATTCGATAGGTTCGAGGGAACTTAATTACTAAAAGAGAAAAAAAATTAAATCGAATTAATCGAATTAAGAATAATATATATATATTCGTTATTTTTTTATAATTTAAATAATACCAATTTATAATATAACTTAATTACCTAAATTATTTTTAATATTTATTATTATTAAATATAATTATATTTTTAATTTATTATTTAAATTTTTATAATATTATTATTAATATAAACCGTATAATTAAGATTTAATAATTAATTAAATTAATTAACCGTTATATATTATAAATTTTTATTTAATAATATAATTAAACTTTAAGTAATATATTATACCATTAATATATCGGATAATATTTAAAAGCTTATTATATAATAATATAAAAATACGATTAAAAAGTTCGAAAAAATTATTTAATATTTTAAAGCTTAAGTTAATATTATCCGAATTAACGAAATTAAAATTAAGCCCAAAAAATCCGAACTTTACGACGGAAAAAATAACGTATAAAATTTTTTTACTTAAATACGTATTTACTTCCGTTTCGAAAGGATTATTAATAAAGCCGATAAAATTTTTACGGTTACGGCGTTTTTTTAAAAAAACGTTTTAAATTAATTTAAACTTACCTTACGAAATTATTTAAAAAATGGAAAATCGGACGGGTAATAAGTTATTAAAACCTTTTTTTAATATTATATTAATTTTAAAAAAAAATTAAAGGTTAATTTCGGAAATTTAAAAAAAAAATTTTAATATAAAAAATTTTCGATTTAAAATAAAAGGAATTAATATTTAAATATATAATAACGTTTAAAAATTTTATAATTAAGGTAAAATAAATAAACGAAAAAAACGATAACTTAATCGATATTTTTTATAAAGATTTAAAAGACGACGTTAAAAACGAAATTATTAAAATAATACGTTTTATTATTTTAAATAAATATATCGTAAAAGTAATTAAAATCGATAATCGATAATATAAACGACGACAGGAAAAAAGGGGATAATTTATTTTTAAACCTAAATTTATGGAAATTAATTAAATTAAAAAACGTAATATACCTTTTATTACTTATAAAACAACTTAAAATTTATAAAATTAAGGATAATACAAAAAAAAGATTAAAGCTAAATTAAATATTATAATTGCGATAAAATAAGCCACGTAAGAAACTAATATAGGGCCCTTAAAAGATAATAACGTAACGGTTGGACCCCGGTATCCGAAAGATAACCAAAAAATAAAAAAGCCGTCACTTTCGGCGTGGTCAGGAAAAGGGAAAATCCTGATTTATTTCTAAAAATACGAAAAGGATTACGTAAAACCAAAGTATTCTTCCGGGCCGCAATTATCCGATAATACGTTATTACGACTGGCCCAACGGTTACTTAATAATTACAGGAACATAAAGGATGGAAAAAATTAATACCAAAAACATAAATTTCTCGTACGTAACAAAAGAAACAACGACAACAGAAGTAACGGAAATTAAGTAAATAAATCAAAAAATACTAAGGTTAGGACGAAACCTTATATCCAAAAAAACCCGACCGATATGGGAAATTATATACCATTTATTGCAAAAAGATTTACTACCCATAATACGAAAAATAATAAAAATATATTTAATAACGACTTATATATATGTACAAATAAGGATTTAACTTCCATACGCAAATAAGAAACGATCTTAAGGATTAAAAGTAATATAAATACTTACGTACCTAAACCACTTAAAATACCATTAACATATTTACGGCCAAAGGAAATTAGCCAGAAAGGAAGGATTATTCCGAACAAGACCCCATATATTACTACGAATAATGTAACCACAAAATATAAGAAAAATGGGTTTATTAAACGGTAGCAAAAACTTAAAACGAAATATTAAATAATTTTTATTTCCGTAAAAATTATATTAAAAATTCGGAAAAAAAAATGCAAAAGGAAATTAACAAACGATTAACAGAAATGGCCTAATACCATACTTAATATCAGGAACATTAAAGGTATTAGGGTTAATTAATAATAACGGTAAACGAAAAATAAATTACAGTAATAAATTAGTCGGAAAAAGCCGAAAACCTTAAAAAACAAGTTACCCGTTTAACGAATCAAATAAGGCAATAAAAGAAAAGAATCCTCGAACTGGAAGTTTAATTATGCCGATAAAAAAGGTAATTAAAATAATTACAAATATAACCCCTAAAAAAAAAATATTACCTATAAGGAAGTTATAAGCTGGCAAAAGTAAAGAAAGTTAATATATACCCCTTAAAAAAACTTTATATACGATAATAAAAAAAACCGAAATTTTTCTTATTATAATTAAAATACGAATTAAAAAAATTAATATACCGTTATAATAAATTACAAAACCGATCCGAATTATATTAAATTAAAGGTAATTAACGAATTACGTTTATTATGGAAAAATAAAACCGAACTTTATAAAGTCGAAAATATTAAAAGTACCAAATTTACTTATAATAACGGATAAATTAATTACAAAATTAATTATTTCGAAATTTATATTTAAGGACGAAAATAAATTATTAATTTCGATATTATTTTAATACGAAGTTACGATATAATTTTCGGTAAAAAATAATTATATTAATATAACCCCTTAATTAATTAAAAAATTAATTAAATAAAATTCGTTTTACTTTTTATTAACAAAAACGATTTAAAGAAAAAATTTTATTACTTAATTAATAACGACGATAATAAATATAAATATAAGGACATAATAAAAACCTTACTACTTAAAAAAATACGATATATATAAAAAAAAAGGCAAAATAAATATATACGATACGTTATTATTATAATTAAAATATAATTTTACGAAATAAACGATAGTTTATAATATTAATCCTTAAAACCAAAAAAATAATTAAAATATTATTATAATATTATAAATATAAACGATTTTTTAAAAAACAAATCGAAATAAGATTATTAAAATATAATAAATAAAATTACGAAATAATTTTAAAAAATAATAAAACGATTATTTTTTATCCCATATATAACCTTAATTAATAAAAATTATACGCATTACGAAAATATTTCGAAAACAAATTACGTAAAAAATATATTAAACGCTTTAAATTATTAACGAAATACCTTATATTTTTCGTACCAAAAAAAATGGCAAATTACGGCTAATAATCGATTACCGATAATTAAACGATATTACGGTTAAAAATCGTATATTTTTACTTTTAATTATTAAAATAAAAAATTACCTTTACGGAACCAAATAATTTATTACTTTAAATTTACGAAACGGATATAATTTAATTCGTATTAAATTAAAAAACGAATAAAAAATAACTTTTAAAATTAAATATAAATTATACGAATATTTAATAATACCTTTTAAGTTTATTAACGCATCCGTAACGTTCCAGAAAATAATTAACTATATATTACGTAAATACCTTAACATTTCTGTTATTTATTATTTCGATAATATTTTTATCTATTTAAATTTAAAAAAGAATACGAAAAATATATTTATAAGGTTTTTTAAGTTTTATAAAACATTAACCTTTTAATTAACGCCGAAAAAAGCGAATTTTATAAGCAAAAAGTATTATACTTAAAATATATTATTACCCCGGAACATATTAAAATAAACTTTAAAAAAATAACAATAATTCAAAAATAAAAAATACTTATTATAATTACCGAAATCTAAACCTTTTTTAAATTCGTTAATTATTACCGGAAATTTATTCGTAACTTTAACAAAATCGTAATATTTTTATCTAACTTAACCAAAAAAAATAAAGTTTTAATAAACGGCCGAAACAAAAAAAACTTTTTAAAAAATTAAAAAATAATTACTAATAAACCAGTATTAATTATATACGACCTAAATTATCCCGTAAAATTAAAAACCGATATTTCGAATTATACGTTAAACGTAATAACCGGATATAAAAATAATTAAAATAATTTATATTTTATTACGTTTTATTTATATAAATTAAAAAAAGCTAAATTAAATTACGCCATTTTAAATAAAAAATTCCTAATTATTATTAACGCCTTTAAAAAATTTAAATATTACCTTAAAAGAAATTTATATTAAATTAAGGTATATATAAACTATAAAAATTTAACTCGATTTATTACCACCCGAAAACTAACAAAATAATAATTCCGTTACGTAAAATACCTTTCGGAATTTAAATTCGTTATTATTTATAAAAAAAAATCAAAAAATAACAAAATAAACGTTTTTAATAAACGATCGGATTTAAAGGAAAAAATTTTAAAAGTTCCGTATCAAATATTCGATCTAACGAAAAAAAGATATATAAAAATACGACAAGTTACAATAATCAAAAAAATAATACTTAATTTATACCAAAAAATTTAATAATATAACGATCAATTACCAAAAAACGAAAAAACTGATAAAACCCAAATACTAAAAAAATACCCAAAAAAATTAACGCGTAAAATATACGAATACCAATTATACGGATACCCTAAAGTACATAAAACCATGAAATAATTATAACGTATATATTACTTTCCCGGAATAAAGTTAATAATTAAAAAAATCCTACAAAAATATAACCTATATAATAAAATTAAAATACGACGTTATAAACTATACGGAAAATTATAACTATTACTAATCGTAAAACGACCATAAAATTTAATTACTTTTAATTTTATTATTAAATTATTATTATTAAAAAACTTAATAACGGATATATATTATAATAGCATTTTTATAATCGTAAACCGATTTATAAAATTTTTTTATTTTTTATTATTTAACGAAAATATAAACGTAAAATAATTAATATATTTTTTTTTTAAACATTTTATTAACATATACGGATTATTAATAAAAATTATATCCGACAAAAATATCATATTCGCTTTAAAATTTTAATAAAACCTTATAATATAATTAAACCTAAATTATAAACGGATAACCAGATAAAAAAAACTAATTAAACGCTTAAAATTTATTTACAGTATTATATTAATTATAAATAAAATAATTAAATTAAAAAGTTATTAATAACTTAATTAACCTATAACATAAGTTATTACGAAAATATTAAAATAACGTTAATTAATATTAATTTTAATTTTATATTAAAAACGTACCGGGATTTATAAAAAAAAAAACTAATTAATATTAAAATAATTTTTACTTTAAAATAACTTAAATAATTATACGCAAAAATAAAAACAAAACTTAAATTCGTACGTACCTAAATACAAAAATATTATAACCAAAAAAAGTTAAAAAAATTAACTTTTTTAAAAAAAAAATGGTTTACTTAACTACCAAAAACATCCAAACTAAACAACTAAACAAAAAATTCGATTTTAAATATATCGGACCATATAAAATTACCAAAAAAATTTTAAAAAATAATTATTAACTAAAATTATCCCTTAAAATTAAATTCTACCCCGTTTCTTATATTTCCCTATTAAAATTAATAACGGATATAATTTAAATTAATACGGGGCGGAAAAAAATAATAAAAAACGTATTAATATAAAAAATCGAAAAAATTTTCGGTACTAAAAAAAAAGGACGGAAAAAGGTAATATTTAATTAAATAAAAGGATTACTTAAAATCAAAAAAAATATAAAAACCTATAAAAAACCTTACGGAAATTTAACGTTTATTAAAAAACTTTTATTAATAATATTAAAAACGTTAAAATTAAAAAAGTTTTAATTTACGTTATCCAAATCGGATTAATTAATCGCGTTCGTAATACGAAAGAACGAAATTATTTCGGCCTTTAATTTACGTTATTTTTTTTTAAACGTTCGAATTTTTTTATTATTTTTACGTTTTTAATATTTTTACGTAATATTTCGATTTCCTGTTTACGTAAAAGTTTTTTTTAATTATATAATCGAATTAAATAATTAAATAATTCGTTAAAGTATTATTATAATTCGTTAAAACGTTATTAAACGGAAAATAACTTTTTTTTAATAAAACGTTTTTAAAGTTTAAAATAATTTTTTTCCGTAACCAAACGGTTATGTTTAATTTCGGAAAAACTAAATAAATTATAAAGATTATTATATTCGAAATAATAAATATATTTTCCAAAACTAAGGTAAATTTTATAAACTTTTCTTTTACGTTTATAACGTAAATAAAAAAATACGGATATATTAAAATTAAACGTATTAATTTTTTTCGAAAAAATTAAAACATTATTACGCTTACGGAATTTTTATTTTTTAATACAGTTAAATATAACGACCAAAACGAACCAAAAATAAAAATGTAAAAAAAAATGTTATTTATTAAATAAATGCGACAAATAAATTAATCTTTAAGGGTAAAAATTTTAAAAAGGGAAAATCGTATTATAATTAAAACCTTTAATATAATAACAAACGGTCGGAAGTTATAAAACGAACTTCCGATATAGGGCCAGGATTACGTAACGGGTTCGATAAATTCGAAGGACTTAATTAAAACCAAAAAAATTTAGTACGTCGAGCTAATCGAACCGGATAACGGCTCGAAATAATTCGATAAGCTCGAAAAAACTTAACTACCAAAAGAAAAAAAAAAATCAAATCGAATTAATCGAACCAAAAATAACATATATACGTTCGTTATTTTCCTATAATCTAAATAATACCAGCTTATAATACAACTTAATTACCTAAATTACTTTTAACATCTATTATTACCAAACGTAACTATACCTTTAACCTATTATTCAGATTCCTACAGTATTACTGCTAACATAAACCGTACGACTAGGGTTTAATAGTTGGTTAAGCCAGTCAGCCGTTATACTTAACCGTAAAAGTATTAATCAGTTGTCGTATTCGAAGATATTAGGTATAATATTTATCATATGGATTATATATGTAATAATTTTCTGTATATTTGGCTCAGCTTGGAAAATAAAGCTTGAACCTAGATTAACCTTATATAAGTTAATAGGTTATATTATATATTATCCGTTATATTAATTTATAATAATAAAGGTAAAATAATTTTTTACCGAAAACTTATTACTAAAAAAAGGCCGTAAAATTTACTTATACGCGTAATATACGTATTATAATTAATAGTTACTTTAAACGATATTAAAATATTCCATATTTTATTTACGTAACTTATTTTACGATACACCGTAACGTTTTTTATATGAATTAACGAAAAATAAACGTACTTTATATCCGGGTATTTAATTATCTTTTTATTTATAATCTTAAATGAAAATTTTTAATATTAGGTTTATATGTATTATAATTACCGGTATTTCGAAATAAGTTATTTTAATATTATATAACGTTATTTAATATATCTGCGTTTAACTTTATTTCTGTATAATTTATAAACGTATTTAAAACTTACCAAGTTATAAATAAATTTTACGAAATTATTTACCTTATAATAATAACTTTAATAAATTCTTACCTTTTATATACGCTGTTTATATAATTTTATTACCGATAACGTTTTATTTTAATTGTTATTAAGATTAAAGAAAAGGTTTATATAAGATTTTTACGAATTTATTTTAAATATTTAAACGTTATACGTAATAAAATAAGCTTACGTTATTCGTTTCATTCTTATCCTATATTTAAGTAATTTATTAAACTTCCGGTTCGGTTATTTCCTTAATCCTTTTTGAAAAAGGACGTATTATTTATAAAACTAGAAAATCCCGTTATAGAAATCTTTTTACAAAAGATTTACTTTTTTTTACGTTATTTATTAATTACTTATAAAACGAACTTATAGTTATAAGTAACTATATCGATGCTGTTGTCGAAGATTTCGTTAATATTATTTAAGTATTTAAAAAATATCCCGGTTTTATCTGTTAATAATAAAGATAAATACATAATATACGCTTTTAGCGCACGTTTCTTTCGTTTTTTATACCTAATTTTAAGTTATAAATTCTTAAATAAATTAATAAATTTATAAATATTTTAAGAATTTAGTAAATTATAACCGTTTTATTATATATATATATTTTCTTTTACTCTTACGTTATTAATAACTTACGTATCCGTAACTTATTAATTAAAATTTTCCAGTTCCGGAACGAATTTCCTAAAATTTGGCGTGATATAAGAGCTGTTTAAAAATTATTCGAAAATAAATTTTCGGACCGGTTTTTTCCGTATAATACGTTATACTTAAGACCTATTATTAATAACAGAATTTCTTATTTTAACGGGATTTTTAACGGCTTTTATTACTTTAAATCTTTAAACGGGTTTTAAATAAATACCGTATAACCGTTTTACTTTATTAAGATTTCGTATTTAAATCTTTTTTACCCTTTTAATATAGGCTTATAAAATACGCTATATTATATATTCTAGCTTTGTCTTTTTACGCTATTAGCGATAAAAGTTAAATATATAATTCGATTATATATGAACTTATTATTTTAATTACGTAATATTTTTCTTAAAGCTATTTTAATCTTTTCGTTAGTTATAAGATAATAACATCTTTAAAGAATAATTATACGCTATCGTTAACTTCGTATGTATTTATAAAAAGCGATATATACTTACTTTTTTAATACTTAATAAATAATTATTATAATAAATTATACGAATTTAATTTTCTTTCTAAACTTTTTAACGAAACTTTTATTTACGCGCGTGGGTTTTTATTAAATACAGAATTATTTTTTATTTACGAAACCGGATTAATATAATACCAGTAAGAAAAATTTAACCTTATTAAAACCGTATCGTAATTATTAATCGTAAATATCGTACCTGGTAAAAACTTAGTTAATTCTTATTATATATACATTACGAAAATTTATAAATAAACCAGAACTTTTTAATTAACCTTTTCGGTAACACCCTCGGTTTTTAAATAAAACGTAATAAATAAGCGTTATTTTATTTTAGCTAATTTAATTTTTTTTAAACTTTTTAATTAATTATTTCTTATATCGTTTATAATTATTTTTAACAAATAAAATGCAAACTTATTAATATATTTAAACGGATATTTCCTTATAACTTTTTATAAGATAAAGTGTTATTAATAAAGTATTAAGCTATATATATGTTAACGCTTAGTTTATGATAATAAGTACATATATGTACAGACGTCGTTATCTAATAACGCAACGCGCTTAAATACATACATATACGACTAATAGATAATACGACGCAACAGGAGAACACACTTTAAAAACCGTACCCAAGGGAGGCCGGATAAAAAACCAGTAGGGGTTATAACTACGGTAACAAATAAATTCAAATACGTATACGATTAATTGGTTCCAAAGCCCCACCTAGCTCCAACGCCCCCAACCACTAGCTCCAATAATCGCCAGCCGCGCTGCAGGAGCCGAAGTTCCTAGAATGGTCCGTGTAATAGGCTTGGCGCCACCCAAAGCACGTTATCCCAAGCTGGATTCGAACCAGCTGTCCTGTCGCAAGCTGTAGGTTCCCCAAGCCTGCAGCGAGCGCGCGAAAAAAGGTCACCAAGCTCGAGACCACTGAGCCATTAGGACCCTTATAATCTTTTACATTTATTTTAAAAAGGATTAATTTAAAAATCTGGTTTATTATAATTATTAAAAAAAAAAAAATTTATTTAATAACGGTTAATTAATTAATTATAAAATATTATAAAAGTTTAAAAGCAAATTATTTAAAAACCGGTAATAATTTTAATAACCTCTTTTTTAATTCTTTTATATCTTTTTATAACCGTATACGTTATAATTCTTTTAAAATCACTTTATTTTATAATATTTTTCCGGTTTAAAAAAAGCTTTTTACGAATACCGTTATCGTATATATTCTACTTAAATATTATATTATATAAAAATTATATGTACTTTAAATTAAGGTTATTTTAAACGGTTATAGAATTTAGGAAAGTTTTAATATTTAATAAAATATTTTATAATAAACATTATTAATTTTAATTCGGTAAAAAAATTACCTTTTTTTAATACGTACGTAATTTTTCTTTTCTTTTACATTTACGTTATTAATTATTAACGAACTCTTTATATTATTTGTACTTTTCTTAAATCTCGAAAAATGTTATTAGTCTTTAATACTTAAAATTTATATTTAATGTTTTATTATCCGTATTTTTACGCATGTTTTATTCCTTATTCGAAAATATATCGGCCTAAATATTTAAGCGGCCGCCATAAATTTTTAAATAGAAAATAAATCGTAAAAACCTTTTAAATCGTTAATTATTATAAAATCATTTTATTATATATTATCTAATTAATTTTTATAACGTTTAAATTTTTCGTATAATAAATAAGTAAACGTAATACTTTTTATTTATTAACTTAAAATAAAATTTCTTTCCGTATACGTATTACGAATAATTCGCCTTTATTATTATTATTTTCTTAAAACTTTATTACGTAAAGATTAGTCCGGATATAAAAACGTTTTTAAATTGTCTAGTTTCTTTTTTCCCTTATCGAAAGGGAATTTCTTTGGGATTAAAAGAATTAAAAAGGCCGTATATTTTATATAACGCGTTATAAAATTGCGGGAAAAGTTAACGAACCTTAAAAAGTTTCGTAATTTTTTAGGCGTTTTAAAAATCTTTTCTTTCTGGATTATACATAATTCTTTAAAATTATCCGTATTTTTCCGTTTCGTTTTTAAAATAAATCTTATATATATTGCTCATTTAACGGCAAATTTAAATTTAAATATATCGAAATTAAAACCGTGTTAAACTCTTTATAATGTTATATTAACGTAATATTAAACCGTTATAAAAATACCGTATACTTCGAATAATGTTATTAATTATCTTTATAATTAATAACGTAATGGAAAACTAATTTTTATTCTTTTTATTTTATTTTAATTATGTATAACGCTATCCGGATTTTTATTTTAAAAAATTATCTTATATAAAAATTCTTTTAAAAACCTTCGACATTTTAAAAAAAATCATCCTTTTTTAAATTATTCCTTTTAACGTTTAATAATTATAATAAAAACGTAAATATTCTTTTTCCTTATAAATACCACCAAAATCCGTATTAATAAATTATTTATACGGATATATTTTTTATTTAAAAAATTTTCAAATACCGATATCTTTTACCTTATTTCGTCTTAACGTAATCGTTCCTTATAATCGACCTTAAGGTAATAAAATAATGAAACGTTTTTTAATTTTTTATTAAAACAAATCTGAATTATTTTTAATTAAAAGGGGAATTTTTGGTTTACCGGAAAGTCTTTTTTTCAGTACTAATGTTTTATTAATATCGCTAAATATAACCGAAAATAATTAATTTTGGACCTGATCTTTTTTTATCTTGCATAACTCCGTTCTGCATACTGTTATTAAAATTATTTTTATATAATTTCCGGAGTTTTCGTAACTCTTTTCGTAAACCTTTATATAACTTATTATTTTTATCCCTAAAAGTAAGTTTTTTTCAAGGTAAGTAACATTATAATATTTTATTTAATACTTTTTTAGTAATAAAATATAATTCAAGTTATTGATAATATACATAAAAACTTTAACCTTAAACCCGTTAACGTTAATATTTATATACGTTATTTCCTTAAGTTTATTTTTATAAACGCAGTTTTTTTAAACCTTTTTTAAGCCGCGTAATTTAATTAAATATGCGACAACTTAAATATTTCGTAAATTCTTTTTTAAAAAGTCTTTATTTTTAAATAATAAATATTTTTATAAATCTTTCTGAATTAAGATAAATATCGATAATAAAGAAATTCCCGTCCGTATCTTATTTCGCAATTTTTATTTTTGCTTAAATCGTTTTTTTACCTCCGAACGTAATATATTCGGAAATTTCGTTTATCCTTTATCGTCTTTCGATTTAAATTCCTTTAAATTAAACGTTTTTAAAGAATTAATTCCGTTTTATGGCTTTTTTACTAGTAGATAAAAGTAACGATTTACTTTATAATTAATGCGGCCATAATACAGATATAATCTTTATATTTTACGGATACTTCTTTTCTTTTAAAAATAATGTATTTATTTAAATATTATAATTAACGGGTAAGTTTAAAAAATTTAAATTTTTAATAACATTAATATTTAATTTTATCTAAAAACTTACGTTTCGTATTTATAAATTACGTAATATTTTTTTCGGTTAACGTTTTTTTTAAATACTAGAGAAAAAAATTACGTATTATTAACTTAATTTAAATCCTTGAATTACTCGCTTTATCTTTTTTCCAGTAACATCGTTATATTATTTATAAAACGTTTAAAAAAAGCTGAAAGGTTATAATTATTATTTACAGCCTGAATAATTTAATATATATTAATTATATATTATATATAACTTTTTAACTTGTTATATACAATATAAAATTGTTTTTTAAATCTCTTTTTACGAGAATAACGTTTATTTTTAACTTATAATTTGTAATAATATTAACCGGAAAAACGTTTCTTAATTCGGTCGAATTTTCCTGGGCAAAACAATAATTTTTATTTAATTCCGTATGCCGTGTTAAACGTTTAAATTATTTCGGTAATACAAGTCGGTTAAATTCGTAATAGTTTCATCAAAAAAAATAGAAACTTTTCTGGAATTTTGTTTTTAATTTATAATCGGTCGAAACTTTTTATTTAAGTAATTATTCTGTTTTCAATTATTTAACCGCGTTCGTCAAGTTTTCTTAATAATATATTATTACTTAAATTAAATATTTATATTCTTTTTTTTAACGGATAACGCAAAGATTAAAAGATTTACTATTATATTTAATAACTTTGTACCTTTTAGCTTATAAGGGCCTCTTATTAAGTCTCAAGAAAAGTTCGAAAAACTTTTTATTTTTATTTTAATCATCTTAATTTATTAATAAGAAGTTAAAAATATGTAAAAAGCTTAACCTATACGACTTGGATTAAATAACCTAAAATGGTTTTATTTTTTTAATTAATTCAGAAAATTTCTTTTTAAAAATTTAAGTTATATATGAAAATATATAACGTTACGCTCGCGCTGCGCGTTCTTAGCGGCTTGGCACCGGCGGAAGTACTGTACTATAATAAGGGCTTAACGTAACCCTATTTTATACCCTTCTCTTTTGATTTCTTTTTTTAATTTAAATTTAAATCGTTTTTTAATATTTTTAATGTCTTTTTAAAAAAGCTCTTATTAATAACGTAAACCTTTTTACCTTTTAATAAATTGCTGTTATTTTTTATCCTACTAATACCGTTAGTCGTTTAATTTTTTCCTCGTAACTTTTTAATACTTTAGAAAATTATCCTTAACCTTTCGTTATTCTTTTTATAATCGCTTTATATTTGATTTATTTTCCGTAAAAGGTTTATTATTTTAACATTGCAGAAGAATAGTAACGGCAAATATAATAATTATAATTTAAATACTCCGGAATGTAAAAATAATCTAGCTTACTAAATTAAGTATAATTTAAGCAAAACAAGGCCTTAATGCTAAATTTTATATTTAAATTAATACAAATACTGCAACCCTTATATTAATTTAACCATAATTCTCTCTTTTTCTTTCACATTCGACTTATTATAATAAAATCAAATAAAAAAAATTTAAAATCCTTTTTGACAAATAAAAGAGTTACTTGCGATTTTTATCTTTAAAATTAAAATCTTAACAGAAGGAGAAATAATATTATAAGAAGAAAAGTTCTTATCTTAAAAACCCTACCTTTAAGGCCTAACGCGGGCCATACGCGGCTAGACTTTAAATAAAAGGAAAACTTAGCCTACATTACCAGAGATCTAAGTAATTTAAATAATTTTAAATTAAATCATATGAATTACATAACTTTACAACATATTTATATAATAAAGATAAATATACTAAATAAGTTTTCTATATAAATAGCACTTATTTAACTTCGTCTCCTAGTTATTAATCTAAGCCTTTAATTAAAGGCATCGTTTTTTATTTAAGAAAAAAACCCGCAAACTTTTAACAAACAGACTTATAAAGAATTCCTAGTCTTATTATAACCTGATAATTCAGATCTTATTTCGGATATTACTTATACCTTTAAGTAGATATATAACAGGTTCGTTATAGTTACCCGGCTTAAAATTAAGCTGTATATAATTAAAATATATAATTTATTTTAATCGTAAAGAGTTTTAATTAATTACCTTATTCGAAAGTTGTAATTATAAAATTTATGATATAAATTATATTATATAATAATTATATATATATATATATATATAACTTAGCTTAAAAGATATATAATTATATTTATTACGGCCAGCATTAATATAATATGATAGCTAGTTTATTAGCATTATAAACGAAGATTTTAAGCTGAAGAAAAGAAAAGAATAGAAGGAAAGAAACGTAGAGCCGTAAAGTACGTAAAGATTTATAATTATCCCTATTTTCTATATGGCAGGTGGCTAGTTTATATGGCAGCTGTTAGTTTCATATAACGGTTGCCAGTTTTACGGTTTAATTATAAGGTTGCCGTTATATTACCCCTTTTTAAAAATTTATATACGATTAAAAAAAGTGTATAAGTTTTTGTTAATTATAAGTACCGTTTTTTTTATTGGTCCGGTTTTTATTTTCGCGGCCTTATTATTATCGGGGTAATTTTCGTTAATTTCGTCGGCAATTATTACGCGTATTTATTTTTATAAGCGGATTAATAGTTTAAGTATTTTAAGATATTCCGTATGGAACCGTTTTATTACGATCGGAACGTTTTTAAAGTTAGTTACGAAATATTATGTTTTATTAAGGTTATAATTTTTTTATTTGGTTTAATATTATAATTTTTTATAACGTCCGTTAAGTTTTAATTATTCGATTTATTTTATTTCGAATTTTAATTTACCGTTAATTTTTTCGTATAATAATAATATTTAAGTTTATTAAAATAACGGATCGTTATCGGCTTTACGTAACTGATCGGTATAAAATATATTAATTATTTTATAATTCGGTAATAAATCGAAAACGAAATTATATTCGTATTTTTTAAAATTTTTTAAAATTTTTATTTATTATAAGTTTAAATAAAGAATCGGTATTTATGTTATAAAATTTTTTTATAAAAAAAAATTTTATCGTTAACTTTAAAATTAATTAAATAACGTTTTTTTGTTAATTTATACGGTTTAATATTTTTACTTTTTTAATACGGTTTTTTTCGTAATTATTTAAACGTTTTTAATTCGTTTAATAATTATTAATATCCGTTAAATTAATTCGGTTTTTGTTTTTGTTATATTTAAATTTAACGAGAATAAATTCCGGATATTTTTATTTAATATAATTTTTAACGAAATTATATTAATCGACGGATATTATAATAAATTATATACGAAATTTAATACCGGTATATATACGTTTTAATCGTTTTAGTATTTATTAATATAAAAACGTAAACGTTAATTTAATTTTTAATTCGTAAATTTAATAGTTTTTTAAATTTACGGATATAAAATATTTCTGTAATAATATTTTATACCGGTAAATTCGTTTAATTTAATTAGGAATTAAAAACGGAATTATTTTATATTATTATTAATTTAAATAAAGGATATTTTAAAAAAATATTATAAATATCGGTAATATTAATTTTTTTTAATTGGTAAGGTTATTATAAATTTATTAAACTTATCGATAAACGTTTATATATAATTATAATCGTAACGACTTTTCGGTATATTTTTTCCGTCGACGATAACGTAATCCTAAATATTATTCGGAATAGGAAAAAAGAAAAAAAATTCCGGAGTTTTATTTCGAAACCTTTTATTCCGACGGTAATTGTAATAATTCCGGATATATTATCGGACATTTTACTAAAGTTAAAGTTAAATATATTTCCGTATTAATATTTTAATTATTTTATTTTAATTAAAATATGTAAATATTTTAAGTATTTAAATTTTACGGATAAATACGATACGGAAAAAAATACGGCCGTTAATTATTTTTTTTGGATATTATTAATTTATTATTTTTTGGTTTAAATTTTACGTTTCGTTTTCGTAACGGATAAAATTAATTAAGTTAATATTTTACGAAATATTTTCGATTCGTATTTTAATCGGTATTTCGTTAATAATAACGATGAAAACGTTTAATTATTTTAACGGAATTAAAATTTAAGTTTTTTTTTCGAGTTTTAATAGTAGGTAAATTAACCGTTTTTTGTAATAAGGTATCCGCGGCGATATTTTCTTTATTAGGTCGATATTAAAGAATAATATCGAAATTTAAAAAAAATCGGCTTATCGAATTTAACGCGTAAAAAAATTCGTTTATTTATAAAATTTAATAAAATTTAATAATCGGTTATAATAAAAAAAATATCTTTTTCAAATTTAAGATAATAATAATCGAAAATTTAAATTATAATAAACAATTTTCGGTTTTAAATAAGGTACGTTTTTTTATTAGGGTTATAATTTTCGAAAAATATTTTACGGATTTTTATTCGTTATTTTGTTATTATTATTAAATAATACCTTTAATTACGTTACGGAATACGTTAGTTTTTATTTTAATTAATTAATTAAGTCGAAAAAAAATAAAAATTTAAGTTTTATACGTAAGCCGTTTTATTTTTTCGAAAATCCGTTTTTGTTCGGGTTTTATTACGAAAAAAAAATTTTTTAATTAATAGTTTAATAGTTCGGTTATACCGTTTTTATAGCAATAAAATATTTATACGTAATTATAAAATTTTATAAATAAACAGATTACGGTACGGTTATTAAAATTTTCGAATTTTTATTTTTAGATTATTTTAATTATAATTAAATTAATAAAAACGTTTATATTTATTTTTATAATAATACCGAAATAATTTATTTTTTAACGTTAAACCGGAACTTTTTAATATTTCTTTAAAAGTTAATTTATATAACCGGTAAATAATTTTTTTATAATATTTATAATATTCTTTTTATGGCCGGAATAAATTAATACGTCGTCGGTATAAACGTTTATATAATAATCGAAAAGTTCGTATAATTAAATATTAATAAACGATTATTATTAAATAAGATTTATTTTAAATTTAAATATAAGGTTAATATAAGTTCAAACCTTATTTTCCAGGTTAAGCTAAATATATAGAAAATTATTACATATATAATTTAAACGACAAATATTATACCCAGTATTTTTAAATACGATAACTGATTAATAATTTTTACGGTTAAGATAGATTATATACCTTAGTCCCATAAAACCTTACTTTAAAGCAAAACCTTATTCTAAAGCAGAATGCTGGGCCCCCGTAAGCACGTAATTTCTCGACTAATGTCAGCTTGGGAGGCTTACATACTATTACAATACAGGAACAGGGGTTCCTGTCTTAGAGAGACCGGCCTCCGGGGCCTGGTATGGGCTCCTTACGGCTAATTTTCGGGTAAGAAAAAGTTTGGCTTTTCCCAGGCTAAAATATAGTAATCTGGAGGATTTAGGTAATTTAGGATAGATTTTATAAATTATATAAATTTACGATATATTTATTAAATCTAAGATAAATATATAACGATTAGTTTTTTATATAAATAATACCTATTTAATTTCGTTTTTTAATTATTAATTTAAACTTTTAATCAAAAATACTTATATTATTTTTTAGTTAAAGGAAAAATCCGTAAAATCTTTTTACGAATATTTTATTTATTATATTATTATAATTTATAAATTAAAAACCCTTATTTCGGATATTATTTATATTTTTAAATAAATATATAATAAATTTATTATATTTTAATAATTTCTTAATTAATAATTAACGAATAATTTAAAACTTAATTAAGCATAAATTTTATTAAATTTAATAAAAAGGATATTATAAAATAACGTTTAATAAATAAATAATATATTCGATTTCCGTTATTAATTAATAAAAAATTAATAATTAAATTATATAAATTCTTTTTTTTTCCTTTATTAAAAAAGTTTTTTAATTAATCGATAATATAACATCCGTAATTATTAAAATTAAAGGCCAAAAAATGTTTTTTTTTAACCGTAACTGATTTTTATTCTTAAGGAAATTATCAAAATCTAATCCGAAAAGTTCAATTAAAAAAAAAAGCTTACGATAAATAAGTAACTGGATTTTATAGCCGAAAAAGTCGTAAAATTTAAAAAACAAATTTAGTTTTGCCCGATAATGAAGGAAAAAAAATTTAATATTTTTTTTATTTAATTATAACCGTAAAAAAATTATATTTACTTTTACTTACTATAAGATATTTAATATTAAAGGGTATAAATTAATTATTGTTAAACTTTATAACAAATTTACGGATATAAAAAAAATTTTGGTTAAAGTTAAATTTTATTTTAAATAATATAAAAATTCTTTAACGGAAAATTACCAAAAAGTAATAATTATTTTTTAATTATTCGCTGGAAAAATATTTAATTAATTTAAACTTAATTTTAACAATTATTTAAATATTATTATTTATGTTTTTAATAATTATAAAGATTTTAAAAAAATAAATACGGACTTTATTTAAAAATATAAATAAATAATAATATATAATTAAATTTAACCGATTAATAATTATCTTTAAATTATTTTAAAATATATATTTTTTTATTACCACGGCCTGAAACCTTAGGTTAAAAATAAGATATTTAAGGTTTTTAAAATAAATTTTTTCGAAAAATATACCGATATAATTACTATTACTGACCGATACATTTTTAATCGATACCTTAAAAAAAAGCTACAGGTAAACGAAATAATAATAAACGTTTTAATAATAAAAGAAATAAAAAAAACATTTTTAAAAAAAAAATATTATTTTAATAAAATCTAAAAAAGATAACTTTAAAATTAAATATTTTAATTATAATAAAAAAAGTTATTTTAAAAACGAATATTATTTTTTAGCGAAAAAAAAATCCTTAAAAAAATTCCCAAAAGGATAAAGTTTTCCAGCTTAAAAAAAAATTTACGCGGCCGAATAAGATATAAATAATAAGGACGAGAATAAAAAAAAAGTAAGCCTTATTTCCGCCAATTAGGAATTTATTATTATGACGATTAACAGGGTTAAAAATAACGATCCAAATTATAAAAATTATATTATTTGTAAAAATATTATAATTAAAGTTTATAAATATTATCTAGAACAAATAAGCTCCAAAAGAATTATTACGTTAAAATATATTTATTACCTCGATATATAAAAATATAAAATATACGACCAAAATAATTAATTACAAAAAAATTTCGGTAATTATAAATAATTATTTCCCGAATATTATATTTTTCCCGAATATATAACATACCTTAAATTAATAAATAATTATACATTTTTATATTTTATTATTTATTATAATTATAATTATTTTATTCATTAACGAATAAAAAAAATAACGATTTTTGGTTAAAATATAATAAAAAAACGTTTACCGAATTAAACAATAAATATAAATATATAAAAATCTTTTAATAACTAAATTATTTTAATATTTATTATTTATATCCCGAATTAAAATAAAATTAAAAAGTTATAACGTAAAAATATTTATATTATATATTAATACCGTACGATAAATACGATTTCTTAATTATAAAAATACCTTTTTCGGAAATTTATTTTTCCGACCTAATAATATGCGAAATATAAAACTTAAAAAAAAGCGAAAAAAAATAATTATCTTTAAGTATTAATTCGGTAATAGAAAATAGTTTAAATATATAAATAATTATTATATTAAATACGTAACCCGAAAGGTACGTAAATAAAGATACTTTTTAACTTTCAAAATTTATTAATTAAAAAATTACGGAAACCTTCGAAAATAAAATATTAAAAAACCTTTATATATAAAACCTTATATAAGGTAAAAAAATAAAAAATACGGTATTAAATCGAAATTCTTATTTATTATAAAAATAAGATATTTAATATTATAATTAATTCCCAAACAAGAAAAAACTTTATTTTTTTTAAAAATAATTAAAAAATATTAAATTTTTTAAAAATATAAATAATAATTATATAAGTTATATATAATTAATAAAAACTTATTTATTTACGATAATAATTAAATTTTCTGAAAAATTAAGGTACTTATAATTTAAATATAAGGATATTTAAAACGGATTATTTTCGATATTACCGATATTTTAAAATATAATATTATTTTAAAAATATTATAATTTCGTTTTAATAATTTACGGATTAATTAAAAATTTCTTTTTATAAAATTTATTATATAATTAAAACAATTAAGGTTTTTAACCTAATAATAATAATACCTTTTAAATATCGACGGTTTTAAAAATTATTTAAAAAACGAACCCGAAAAAAATTATTAAATCATAATTAATAAAATTATCGGATTTTTATTAAAAAATATATTATTTAAAACTTTATTAAATTTATTATATAAATTTTAAAAAAATTAAGATTTTTTAAAAAAAAATTTAAAGAAACTTTAAAAACATATATTTAAAATTCCGAATTATTTATAAAGTATCCAGTTATAATAATACCAAAAATAAAAAATAATAAAGTTAAAATCGATAAAAATAAATATTTAATATACCGACGAATTTATAATTATAAATATTTTAACGATATTATTATTAAAAATAAATATTTTTTAACGTTAATAAATATTATAAAAGAAATATTAATAAAATTAAATAATTTATAACGTTAAACTTATTAAACGGTTATTATTTAATTCGAATAATTAAAAATAAAAAACAAAAAATTACTTTTAAAATTATTTATGGATATTATAAATATAAAATTATATTATAAAGCTTAATTAATACCTTAACCAGTTTTTAATATATATTTATTATTATTTTACGGAAATTTTTAAATAAATTCGTTTTCGTTTATTTAAACGATATTTTTATTTAATTAAAATTTTAAAAAAATATAAAAAATACGTTACTTAAGTTTTAAAATTTTTTAAAAAAGTTAATTTGTTAATAAACGTAAAAAAAAAACGTTTAATATACCTAAAAGTTAAATTTTTTAAATTTTATTATTATTTTTAGATAAATTTAAATTTTAAATTTTAAATTAAAAGTTATTAAAAATTAATTAATTTTTAATAAAGTTATTATTATTAATATCCGTTAATTTTTGGGATTTATTAATTACGTATAAATTTTGGTTCAAAATTACGATAAATTTATTAACCCTTTAATTAAGTTTATTATTAAGGAATATATCGGAAAAAAATTCGAACTTTAAAAAAAAATAAAACATTTTTTTTAAAAAAATAAAAATAAAATTATTAACGTTCCGGTAATTAAATTATTAAATTATAACAAAAAAAATTAAAATAAACGTTTTAAATTACGCCCTTAAAATAATTTTAAAATAATTAAAAAATAACGGAAAAAAATATTTAATAACGTATTTTTTTAAAATTTTTAAAAATATAAAATTTAAATATCCTATTTATAATAAAAAGTTATTAACGATTGTTTTAGTACTTAAAAAATAAGAATTATTTTTTAACGGAACCAAAGAATTATTCGATATTTATTCAAATTATTAAAATTTTATTTAATTTATAACGACCCAAAAATTAAATAAATACTATAAAAATTAAATAATTTTTTTGTTTAAGTTTAATTTTAAAATTTACTATATTAAAGGTAAAAATCATATTTAAATAAATATTTTAAAATTTTAAAAAGATATATATAAATATTAGATTATAAGGATAATAAGATAATATAATTATATATAACCTTAAAATAACCGATTCCAAAAAAAATTAATTTAATTTAAAAATTTTTACGATTTTAAAAGATAAAAAAAATTAAATAATTAAAAGGGAACGATAAAAATTAATTATTATTTTACGGCAAAATTTATATTTCCTGCTAGTAATAAAAAGAATTTATTTAAAAATTTTACGAAAATTCCTTATATAGATATTAAAAAATATTTAACATTATTAAACGATTTTAAGAAAAATATAATTTTTTAAAATTCGGAAAAACGGTTAAATAAATAATTAAAAATTATAAGATTTATAATAAAATAAAAACAATTTGCTATAAGTTATATAACCTATTATAACCTATAAATATATTTAATAAAATATAAAATATAAAATATTATAATTTAAAATTTTATAATTAATTTTTTTTATCGAAAAATTCCGTTACTAAAATTAAATACGATACGGTATAAATAATTATTAATAAACCTATTAAATATAAATACTTTTTATTTTTCAAGAAACCGTAACGGTAAAATAATTAATTTACGTTTTTATTCGATATTATCTTAATAAATACGGAATATTAAAAAGGATTATTTTTAACCGAAACAAATCTTTTATATTTAAATTCGATATTAATTTTTTTAAGTAAATCGGTATTAAGCTTAAATTTTTAATAACTTATTATTCCTAAATAAATGGTTAAATAAAACGATTAAATTAAATTCTAAAACAATCTTTTCGAAATTACGTTAATTATTAACAAAATAATTAAGTTAAATTTTTATTATTTATATAAATAATTTATAATATATCCGTTATCGAAGATATAAATATATTATTTTATATAACTATATATAAATACGATATAATAATTTAGCGATTAAAATAATTAATATATAAAATATTAACTTTTATTATAATAATTTTATAAATAAAAATAATAATAGTAAAAATTAAAATAATATAAAACTTACTTCCAAATTAAATTATAATTTTTATAATAAAAAATAATTTAGTATTATAATAAAAAAAATTAAGGAATTAATTTTAACGAAAAGAAATAAGGTTTACTTATTACGTTAAAAACAAAACGTAACGTTAAATTTTTTCCAGATTAAAATAAAAAAACCTAACGATAAATTTAATTTTAAAAAATTTAATCCGTTTAAAATTAAAAAAATTATTTTAAAAATTAATTATAAATTATTATTACCCAAAATTATAAAAATATATCTTATATTTTATATTTTCTTATTAATACCAGTTTTAAAAAACGTCTTACTTAAAAAAAATTTCGAAATCGAAAAAAACAATAACGAATACGAAGTCGAAAAAATATTGGATTTTAAAATAGTTCAAAATAAGATTTAGTATTTGGTTAAATAAATAAATTACCTACCTGAAAATAATATATAAGAACTATTTAAATACCTAACGAATACGATAAATCTGGTTAAGGATTTTTACTGACAAAATCCTAACCGACCATTTCTAGTACGGTTAAGGTCGTAAACGATAACGATCCTTTACCCAAATCCAGGCTTACGGCGTTCCAGTCGAAAAAAAACGTTTCCGTTATAACGTTTATTTTAAAGATTAATTAAGTTTCTTTTATTTCCATACGATATTATTTTTCTTCCAACTTTTTCCGTTTTTTTAATTAATTTAATTTTATTTTTTTTTAAACATTTTTATAGCTTTTTTTTAAAAAAAAGGTCCTATTATAACCGTAAACGTTTTTACCGGTTAATAAATTTTCTTATTTTTTTTCCGTTATTTTTTAATATGCCAAAAATTCGTTTTCGAACTTATGTTGCTTTTTTTATAAATACTTTTACGTTTCGTTTATTTTTTTTAAGGAATTTATAATTAAAACGTTATAAAAAAATCGTTAATAATGGATATAATAATTATAAATTAAATATTTTAAGGCATAAAAATAATTATTTTCGTTAAACCGAATATAATTAAAATAAGGGAAAACTTTAATTCTAAAAGTTTTAATTAAGTTAATACGAATATTACGAATATCGTATTAATTTTTACGTAATTTTCTTTTTTTTTAATTCGACTTATTATAATAAAATTAATTAAAAAGTTATAAAAAACCCTTTTAATAAGATAAAAAAGTTACTTACGGTTTTTATTTTTGAGATAAAGATTTTTAGAAAAGGGAAATAATATTATAATATAAGAATAAAGGTTTTTATCTTAGAAAGACCGGCTTCCGGGGCCTGGTATGGGCTTTTTACGGCTGATTTTCGGATAAGAAAAAGTTTAGCTTTTCCCGCGCTAAAATATAATAATTTGGAGGATCTGGGTAATTTGGGATAAATTTTACAAATTATATAAATTTACGATATATTTATTAAATCTAAGATAAATATATAACGCTTAGTTTCCTATATAAATAGTACCTATTTAATTTCGTTCTTTAGTTATTAATTTAAACTTTTAACTAAAAGTAATTATATTATTTTTTAGTTAAAGAAAAAGTTTGCAAATTTTTTTAACGAATATCTTATTTATTATGCTATTGTTATCTGTAAATCAAAAACCCCCATTTCGGATACTGCTTATACCTCCAGGTGGATGTATGACAGGTTCGTTACATATACGTAGTTGTCGATAAGCTTCGACTCTGATAAACCTTGTGCCAGCTGGCTGTAGTAAACCTTAAGAATAAACCTTAAAAATAAACCTTAAGGATAAACCTTAATTTTAAATTTAAATAAAAAAAATTTTTAAAACGTTTTTTAACGGGTTTTAAATATTATTAAATATTCCGATTTAATAACGATATAAAGTTTATAAAATATTTAAATAATATTAATTTTAACAAAACGTTTAACGTTTCGATAATTAAATATAATACCGTTAAATAAAGGGATTAAAATAAAACGTTTTTTTAAATGCTAATTTTTTTAATGGTAATCGCTATAAAACCGGCGTTTTAACGAATATGGTTTTAGAACGAATAAAATTAAGGGGGCTTTTTTTTGTATATATGGTTCGATAAAATTTATTTTTAATATTTTTTCTTTTAATAATAAATATTAAACGGACGTCCGATAAGTTAAAGGTCCTAAGGTAAATATCGGCCGGTCGAATTTTAAAACTAGGTTATGGCCGGATCGGAAATTTAGGAAAATATTAGGTTTTTTTTTCGAAAAAAAATTTTTAAGTAAACGAAAAGTTTTAATAAAAGTTTCCGGATTCGTTTTATGTATTCCGGATTTTTATTTTCGGAAAAAGGGATTTTTTGGCCATTATATATTTTTTATTTTTAAAAAAACGGGTTTTTAAAATAACGGAAATTAATTTTATCGTTCCGTATAAAGGTCGGTTTTTAATTTATTCGTTAATAAAATAATAATTATATTATTTTAGGTAGTTTTTATAACAAAAATAATTAATTTGGTGTTATTTACGTTTAATATATTTCTTTATTTAATATATCCGACGGAATAATCAGTATGGATGTTAAAATAAGGTTATTTTCGGATTTCTTTTATAAACGTCGGAAAATCTGGTATTATTTATCGGTTTTTTTAATAATATGGTTACGACAGTTAATATTTTTTTAAATTTTAAGGTCGACGTACCCATTTAGTAAGTATCGGGTTAGGAATTTAATTGCCGGTAAAAACTTGGTTAAAGTTAAAAGGTTATTAGGTTAAATAATATTTTTATTTTTATAATTTAGAAAATTTAATCGAAAAAACGTCGTCCGTTAGTTTCAAATGTTATAATTATTTAGGTTTTTATTTAGCCGGCAGGTTATTTCCGGTAATTTTGTAATTAAATTACTTTTTTTAACCGGATAAGATAAATTTATAATTATTTTTTTACTTCTTTAACAAAAAAAAGTTAATAAAAAATCGGATTTATATTTTAGTATTATAAAAGGCAGTAATACGTAAGTTAATTTATTTATTTAAATTTACGTAATTTTAATACAAGTTTTATATTTTTTGGAATTATTTATTACCGTTATTATTAATATAAAAAGAACCGTCGAGAAGTTTTCCGACGGTTTTATTTTTTTCCGATTCGTTAAAACTGGACGAATTCTTTATTATTTTTACCGTAATAACCTTCTTTTTATTAAGGTAATCGTTAACTTTATATTCTGTTTTGTTATATTAAAATACGTACCGGTTTTTTAATAAGCTTTTTTTTCGGTTTCCGCTAAAGGTTTGCTAATATTACTTAAAGTTTTTAATTTACCGAAATTATTATTCGAACGGGATTTTTTATTTTTATTTTTCGGTTTTTTATTATTAAAATTATATAATTAAGGCTTACGTTTTTATTAACGTTTTTCGTAAACGAATTAATTATTATAAACGGTTATAACGATATAATTATAAACCTTTTTATAAATAACGTTAAAATCGCGATTATTTTTAAAAAAAACGTAAATCGAAATTTAAAAAAATATATTTTTATAAAACTTATTTCCAGTTATTTTTGGTAATTTTAACTTTTTAAGTAAAAGCGTTAAATTTAAAAATAAAATTATAAATAGTTTAATTTTTACCGAGCTTAAAGGTAAAAGTACGGAAAGTTTTTTTGATAACAGAAACTTAATTCTGATCGTAATACGATAATTTTAATATCTGGATTATTTCGATTACGTAAAAAAAAAGGTCGTATAATTAATCGGCAACGAATTTTAATAACCTATTCGGCCTTTTTTTCCAGAAAGCTTATTAAATAAATTATGCAAATTTTTTCGTTCCGAAAAATTAGTTCGTTTATTTCGAATTTATTTACGATTTTACGGACCTAAACGTTAAATTTAATTAGGTTTTAATATAAGCTTTTTTTTCGGTTATAATTAAAGTTCGTACCATTATTTTTTATAAATTTACGGAAAGCGGGCCATATTATTATACCGGTAAAGCGAAACGTATTAATATTACCAAAAACGTTATTAATTATATTTTTCCGGTAAGGGCGGTTAACGTTATCGGAAAAGGTAAAAAAATAATGGTTTTGTTTAATTTAAAAGCGAACGATTTCGTTATGGAGTTTTTGGAAGTTTTCCTGAACATTCTGGTTATCGTTAGCCATTTCGTCGATCGGTTATTTATTAGGATCGGTTTTTAAATAATTATAATTTCGGTTTTGGTTTAGTAAACCTTTTATTTTTAAAAATTCGGTTTCGCTTTTCGGTACGTTATTTTTTGCCCTTTTTTTACGGTATTCGTTATTTTTTATTTTTTCGATTTTATCTTTAATTAATTTAAATTGTTTTAAACGTTAATTAGTTAATAGGTAGTTTTTTTTAACAGATATCTAGTTTTAATACTGGTTAATTTGGGTTTTGGTTTAGGACGCGTTATTTTTCATAGTTACGTATCGACGTAAAAAAGATATAATGTTTTATTTATTAATCGCTAGGCTAGCAAAGAAAAAAAGCAGCTTAAAATAATATTACAGCCAGTATTAATATAATATAATAATTAGTTTATTAGTATTATAAACGAAGATTTTAAGTTAAAAAAAAGAAGGAAAGAAACGCAGAGCCGTAAAGTGCGTAAAGATTTATAACTATCCTTATTTTTTATATAGCAGGTGGCTAGCTTATATAGCAGTTATCAGTTCTATATAACGGTTGCCAGTCTCACAGTTTGATCGTAAGGCTGCCGTTATAATATTAATTTTGTATATATATTATATTAAATTTTTAATTAATTATAACTTTCTTATAACCGTTTTAATAACATTTTAAATAATTATTAAAATCATTTAATATTGTATATATTTAAATAAGTAAGTATATATCTTATAATATCTTTTAAATGAAAAATTAAATCCTTAAAAGGATTTAATTACCGGAAAAAGGGTGAAATAAAAAAGTATAACTTGAAAAGTAATAAAATACGATAATTAATTCCGTAAATACTCTAAGGCGTTAAGGGGGTATACTAGCGAGCTGGGGGTATACTTTACCTCATCAAGATCAGGCCCCATTTTTGAGGTTGGGGCTGCGCCTGCGGCGCAGCTGTAGCAAAGGCTTTGAAAAAAACCGTAGCTTTAGGCACCACGCTAACCCAATTAGTACAGTATTCACAGAAATAACAAAACCTCAAAAATAAGGCCTAATATTAAATTGTAAATTTTGGGGCTCGTTTTAAACAATCCTATATAAAATTTCGAAAATTTAACTTAAAAACTAATAAATATAAAAAAAAAAAATGGAAAATAATAAAAAACGTTATTATATACAGCTTTAAAAAAGTTTCTTAACCATATATATAACTTTCCAATCGGGATTATTTTGGTAAAAATATTAAAGATCTAAATCAAAATTTTCGTTTTAAATAAACCTTTAATCCGGAACGGCCTTATAGCTGCGATAACGTAATTACCGCGTATAATATTTCGTCATAAACCTTTTAAAAGTAATTCAGTATAAAAAAAGCCCGTATAGTTATTTTTTTATCCGTACGGGTTATGGATATTACGTCGTAACCATAAAAACGTTCCGGTTAATTAAATCCGGGACCTTTTTAAGGCTACGACGTTATAACTATAACCCGTACGGCCGAAAAAATTAATATACGGGCTTTCCCTATACAGAATATACTTAGGAAACCCGGTGCATAATAATGCAACCGGTGGTTATGCTGTCGCACCCATAAGGCCGTTACGGTCGCCTATTTTCCAGACTTTTATTTAGCCGTATTGGCTACAATTCCCGTCCAAAAAATTTAAAAAAATACCTATATACATATTGGCTTATATTCGACGTCCCTGTAAAATTTTATACCTATCGCACGTAAATTGGCTGCATAATAATTTCTTTTTATATAAATCTTTTAATTTTTTTAAACGAATAAAAGGAAAGTTGGTAATTTTATTACCTCAGCTAGCTCAGGCCTCGCTGGCTCGTTTTTTTCTAATGTACTGTTATATTACGCTAAAAATTAACCAATTAAATCCCAAATCCCCGTAACGAGCCAGCAAGGCCTGAGTTGTTGTTATGCGGACAGGGGTTTCGTTCTGGGCGCTTTTACCAAAATTATTAACTTTCCTTCCATTTTTTAAAAAATTCAAAAGATTTATATAAAAAAAAACCATTTCGCAGTTAATATACGTCCGATAAGTTTAATACTTTATATACGCGTTGGATATAAGTTAATATGTATACAGGATTCTTTTTAATTTTTTTAGGTGGTAATTGTAGCTAATATGGCTAAGTTTAAGTCTGGGAAATGGGCGACCGTAACGGCCTTATGGCTGCGACAGTATAACCACCGGTCGCATTATCGTGTACCGGGTTTCTTAAGTATATTTTATATGGGAAAAGCCCGTATATCAATTTTTTCGGCCGTAGGGGCTATGGTTGTTACGTCGCAGCCCTAAGAAGGTCCCGGACTTGATTAACCGGAACGCCCTTTTTGCTGCGACGTAACAACTATCGGTCGTAACATTTGCCATGGACCTTCCAAGGGTAATTTAGTATGGAAGAAGCCCGTTTAGTTATTCTTTTGGCCGTACGGGTTGTGGTTGTTACGTCGCAGCCATAAAGGCGTTCCGGATTAAAGGGCTGCTTAGAACGAGAATTTTGATTTAGATCTTTAATATCTCTGCCAAATTAGCGCCGATTGGTAAGTTATATATACGGTTAGGAAGCCCTTTTAAAGCTATATATTATGGTATTTTTTATTATTTTCCATTTATTTTTATTATTATTATATTTGCCAGTTTCTAAAATAAATTTTTGAAAATTTATATGGGACTGTCCAGAACGAGCCCAAAAAATTACAACTTGCTATCAGGCCTTATTTTAAGGTTTGTGTTTTTGTGGGTCGTTTTTATGGGTCTTTTATGGGTCGGTATATAAAGCTACAGGTTTTTGAAAAGTCCTAGCCACAGCTATGCCGCAGGCGCAGCCACAACCTCAAAATAGGGCCTGATTTTAGTGAGGTAAGTAATTTTAGTGGAAACGCCCAGAACGAACCCCTATCCGCATAACCTGAACTCAGGCCTCGTTAGCTCGTTACGGGGATACGGTATTTGATTGATTAATTTTTAGCTTCTTGGCAGAGTACATTAGAAAACTTTGAAAAAAAAATGGAGAGCCAGCGAGGCCTGAGCTAGCTGAGGTAGGGTATACTAGCGAGCTGGGGGTTACTTAGCACCCCCTGGCCAAGCTACTTAAAGTTATACGCGCAGGACCACACACCTAATTAGCCTAATACTCTTAAATTAAAATCAGTCTCCTTGATTTACTATCTCTCGAAATGTATCATTATGTCTTTCGCGGATTAAATCGTATCCGAAAATCAAGAGCCGAAGTCGATCCTTTGGGGATAGATTTTCTGGCTCGACGGTAATATCGATAAGTTTAGCGCGTCCGGTAGCCTTATGGGGATTTTGTACCGTAAAAGAGATGGTCTTTTTGGAAATCTTACGGTTGCGGATTACCGGTATTGTGTATTCGGAGTTGCGTACCATGTTCAGCTGTCTTGATGAAGGTAACTCGAGAAGCTGTGGGAATGATCAAAACTGGCGAGGGCTCGTATAGCCTTTTATGCGTACTTAAGGTTTATTTTTAAGGTTTATTCTTAAGGTTTATTCTTAAAATTTATTTTTTAAGGTTTATCCTTAAAGTTTATTTTTAAGGCTTATTTTTAAGGTTTATTTTTAAGGTTTACTGCAGCCAGTTAGCATAAGGTTTATCAGAGTCGAAACTTATCAGCAACCACGCATTCTGCTTTAAAGTAAGGTTCTGCTTCAAAATGAGGTTTTATAGGACTGAGGTATATAATCTATCTTAACCGTAAAGACCATTAATCAGTTATCGTGTTCGAAGAAACTGGGTATAGTATCTATCGTATGGATTATATATATAATGATTTTCTGTGTATTTGGCTCAGCCTGGAAAATAAGGCTTGAACCTATATCAACCTTGCATCTCTCGAAATGTTACGGCTTAACTAGCAACACCTACTCGCCAGGCTGTTTCCCTAATAAAAGAAGCAGAATATCAGACCAGCGATCTGAAATCTAGTGTGGCCTATAGCCGTGCTATCACAACTACCTATATCAGGTTTACAAGTTGGCGTGGTGTGCGCAGCCAGTCATCCCTATTACAGAACGGGGCAGTGAACCATCCGATGCGACGGTAAGTACAACCCATGATCGATGGTCCATTTCTAAGCTCCTCCAATTCAGAAGAAGCGACAGGAACAACTATGATTCCAAGCAAAGAACTAGTTGTCTGTGCTAGGATGGCAGCATAGACTTCGCCCGTCGACCTCGAAAGCTCTTCCGCCGCATCAACCGAGACGAAGCCGATCTTGCCCCGTTCCGAGCGGTCTTCGTCGGAAAGACCCACTGGGACTCCATCGACGACTTCGAACAGTTCTGCTTTGACTGGATTCCAAACTGCGCGCCTCAAGGCCACTTTAAGAACCAGAACACCTTCAATGACCTCGCCGTAAGGATTGCTGTCATGCTTAGGGACCGCATAGCACTGCTGAACAGTGCACATCGCGCCTGTCCACACGACGGCAGCAGACGATATCTCCCCGTCAACGGCAGCCCAGGACCACGACGGCGCTCTATATGACGCAGGCCTCGCGGCGAGATTATCACCTGCACCAGTCGCACCGTTCGCATTGTACCAAAGCATAGAATAGGGAAGCTGGTGCTCCCATAGCCCCGCAACATACCTGCTTCTCCCGCGCCAGAACTCGGCGAAATAGTCGACAATGCCCGAGAGGGCGACCAGCCGGTCCCGTGGCTTGGTCAGCGTCCGCCACGTGTACAGGTTCAGGATGTTCGTCCACGCGTCGCGCACCTCCTTCTCCTCCTTGTCTGTCGCGCCCTCGGTATCCATGTCAGCAACGACGCCGTGCGCGGGCGCAGCCTTAAGAGAGAGCTCAGGTGCAAATAAGCGGTCGGGAAGCCTCGGGACGCCGTCTAGTGGATCGGCCATATTCTCCCCCCCGCAGACGTTCCTGTGCCCGCTCTGACACTCGTACTGGACAGTGTGGCTGCAGTACCAGAGCGCTCGTGTGGATAAGACGCGTTCTTCTAAACACCACGCGCGCTTGTTGACCGGTGCGCGCGGCGCAAAAGCTCCGCTCTGCAGACGCATGGTCCCGACGGCACCGCTGCCGTCGGGACAGCGGAACGGGACCGTACTGGGGGTGTTGTATAGCAGCATCCGGTTAAGAAACCCATCACTGACCTTGCTCGCATTGGCAGCGATGATAGTGATGTAGCTGTGACGGAAGATAGTCCGTATCTGGGCGATGCTTCTGGCTTTATCCTCTTCGGAGTCTTGGACGATACAAAAAGAGTCGACCCAGAGGTATCGTAGGCCAAGAGCACGGGTGACCTTGATGGCATCTCGGATTGTTCTGGGGATACACTTGGTATCGATTCGTTCGAGGTAAGAGGACAGTCTGGCAGTCGTGGTTCGATGTGGCTGGTTTTCCCCCCAGACATAGCTCAACGCTGCATACCGAGCGGCTGGTGTTTGTTCATCGCGTTGGAAGAGCCGCGGGCAGGTAACATCTGCGCAGTCGATAACCCGAGTCGGTAGAGTCGCAAGTGCAGGCGGCGGGCAGCGCGTATGCTTTGTTTCACAATCGCGGATGCACTGAAGTGTTACGGAATAACTTTGAGGAGTGTCCAGCCTGTCCAGCACACCGCGCTCGGTGATGTAGCGCGCCGCAATGTCTTCCGGTGTGGTATAGACCCGAAATGAACAACTCCAGCTATTCTCGATGGAAACTCTCAGCTGTAGAGGCGAAGTGGTCGTGCGGCTCACGAACCGCACCATCACCCCGAAAGTAGCATCCGGCGGCGGTTCTGCCTGGGCTTTTGTGGCATGTCGGTAATAGAACAAAATCTCTTCACTCATGAGATCGCACCATTCGCACATAAAGTTGATAGCCTTCTGCATCTCCGCCCAAGATGGAGTAGTGTACGTGAACCCGGAGTTAGCATCCCAGGCGATTTTGAAAGACTCGGCGGAGAAAAAGTGGTGCCAGCAGTTGCCACAGACTAGACTCTTGGTTTTAGGATCCATAGAGTGGATATGCCAGGCTAACTGCTCAGACAAGGCGGCAGCAGTCTATGCAACCGAGACCGAGTATGTGCTAGGCGGCCTTGGTTACGGCCGAAGATAATATCTTAAGAAACTGTAAGACCTAGAATACCTGTGCGAGTAGGGGAAGTAGAGAGTAGTAAGCTAGGCCGCTTATGTTATAACCAGAGGTTAAGGTATGGCCTGCAGGAAGAAGTAACGTTTGAAGATGAGTGGACATAGGCTTTGCAATTAACCACCCAAGTGGACACACGGATTACCCACAACCATAGGTAGGTACACGTAGGGAATTTTTGAGCATTTTAGCAAAATATATCCGGGGAGTTAAGTACGAATATATTAACTTATTGTTATGACCAGTAGGCTTCGCCTGTTGGCAGAGTGTCGGAGGATGTAGGATATACCTCCGACGAGGATCTTACGTTACGTAAACTGGCTTAAACCGGTTTAATATATTTGATTAGGTTAACAAAGACTTAATACCTTAAACTAACTAAATAAACGATCACTTTAAAATATTTATTAAGTTTAAAAACTTTTATTTATTATTATCGAATTTAAGCGAGTTTAAATTCGTAAAAGTAAAAATAAAGTATAAATACTTTTTAATTTTAAAATTAAAGTAATATAAATATATAATATAACTTAAATTTTTCTTATTATTTAATGTTATTAATCGTTTAATTATTATTAGAATTTTTATACGATTATTATTAATATAAACCGTATAATTTAAATTTAATAATTATTTAAATTATTAGCCGTTATATATTATAAGCTTTAATTTTATAATTTCATTAATATTTAAACGTTATAAATACCGGTTTTCAGCCGGCAGGTAAAAGGTTTATTACGGTCGAGGCTTGTCGGCAACCACGTATTAATCGGCCTCAAAATAAGGCTGTATATAGCTGAGGTATATAATTTATTTAAACCGGGAGAAAGTATTAATCTGCTATCGTATTCGGAAATATTACGTATAATATTTATTATAGAAACTTTATTATATATTAATTGTTCATATATTTAACTCGGCCTGGAAAATAAGTGCTGAACTTATATTAACGCTAAAAAGAATACCGGTCGCATAAAAAAGTAATATAATCGTGCGGTAATACAATAACTACGTAAATATATCGCTATTTAATTCGTATGAAAAGAATTTATAATGCGCTGATTACTTAATAATAATTAAAATAAAAGCGTTTAAATGAAACAAAAATATTATTACGATAATGCCGGATTAAGTTAATTTTAAAGTTATAATAATTAAAAATATTATTTTCCTTCGGAATTTATATTTTTCTCTGGCTTTTTTTTAAAAACTTTTTTTAATTAAAGAATAAATATTAATATTAGTTTAATTCTATTATATTAATAAGACGATATTAATATATATTATAAACTGTAAATTTCCGCGTAATTAATAAGCCGAATTTAAAAAACTTTTATAATAATATGCAAAGTAATTATTTTTATAAAATAGTTAATAAGATTTTTAAATCCGTATTAATACCGTAATAACACTTTTAAAGTAAAAATAATTTTTCAAGTTTATTTCTATCGATGTTAAAATAAAGGCAACTATAAACATTTTAAGAAATATATAAACAAATACTTTTTATAAAAAAAGGGGTAAAATATTAAATATTAAGTAAAATCCTTTACCTTAATAAGATATAATAGAATTAATATAATAAATATATTATGAAAATATTACTTTAATTAAATAACTAAAAAATTTAATAATTATTAAAACTTTAATTTTTATGCATAAAATATTAATTTATTTATCTCTATTAAAATAAAGTAATAACGGAGCATAAATACTTCGCTTGTACTTAAATCGTATTTAAAAAAATATTAATATATTAAATAAATACGCTTAATTAATATGTAAGGTTGATATAAGTTCAAGCCTTATTTTCCAGGCTGAGCCAAATATACAGAAAATCATTATATATATAATCCATACGATAAATATTATACCTAATATTTTCGAATACGATAATTAATTAATAGTTTTTACGGTTAAAATAAATTATATACCTTAGTTCCATAGAACCTGACTTAAAAGTAAAACCTTACTTTGAAGCAGATTATTCGGCCCCCGTAAGCACGCAATTTTTCGACTGATGTCGGCTTGGGAGGCTTATATGCGTGGTTGCCGATAAGCTTCGACTTTGATGAACCTTATGCCAGCTGGCTGCAGTAAACCTTAAGGATAAACCTTAAGAATAAACCTTACGCTTAATTAATATAAAGGTTATTTAAATACTATTACGTTAAATGTATATTATAATAAATATATAAAAAATATAAAAAATTAACAAAAAAGTAAAAAAAAAGAACGGAAATATATGGATGTTATTGTTACGAACCTGTTATATATCCACCTGGAGGTATGAGCAGTATCCGAAATGGGGGTTCTTGATTTGCAGGTAACAATAACTAATAAATAAGGTGTTCGTTAAAGAGATTTACGGATTTTTCCCTTAATTAAAAAACAATATAGTTACCTCTGGTTAAAAGCTTAAATTAATAACTAAAAAGCGAAATTAAATAAGTATTATTTATATAAGAAACCGACTATTATATATCCATTTTAAAACTTAACGAATATGTCGTAAATTTATGTAATTTATGTAATTTATGTAATCTGGACTAGATTACTTAAATTATTTAAATCCATTAAATTACTGAAACCTTGGCGCGGGAAAATTAAGCTTTTTTTTGCCTAAGGTTTATCCGGCCGGAATTTTTTATAAAGGTTTCCGAAAACAGGTTTTTTTATAACAGGAATCTTTGTTCCTGTACTGTAACATTATTTCCTTTTTCCAAAAATTTTTGTTCCAAAGATAAAAACCGTAAGTAGCTTTTTTATTTTGTTAAAAGGGGGTTTTTTTTTTTCGTAATTCTTTAGCTGACTTTATTATAATAAGTCGAATTAAAAAAGAAAAAAAAAACCGCGACTGTACCAAAAAAAATTTCGTATTACCCGTATAAAAAATATTAAAAAATTTGGTTCAAAAATTAACCTTTATTCGAATTATATTTATTTTAAGGAAATTAAATGCTTTTACGTAATGGATATCTTAAGTTATAGTTATTATATTCGTCGGCAGCGTTTAACGTATAACGTATTAAAAATAAATTCTTTATCGAAAATTAAGAAAAAATATAACCGTCTGCAAAAAAAATAACGTAAGGTAAAAAATATCCTAATAACGTATTAGGAATCCGTAAAGGTATAATAAGAATCGGCTGAACAAAAAATAAAGGAATTCGTTAATCGGTTAAAACGTTTTCGTTTTTAATAAAAAGTTTTGAAAAAAAAGGCCGTTATTATTTTAAAGGAAAAATTTAAATAGGATTAATTAAAGGATTAAAAAAGGGTGGAAAAAAAACAGTATCATATAAAGGCAAAGTAAACGTAATTTACTTTTAAGATAAACGTTATAGTAAAGGCGTTTATTTCCTTCGGATAAAACGCCGAAAGTTTGGATTTGGACGGGGGACCGTTATCGCCCGTAACCTTGGCCGTATTAGAAACGGTCGGTTAGGATTTTCCCGATAAAAATCCTTAACCAGGTTTATCGTATTCGTTAAATGCTTAAATGGTTTTTATATATTGTTCCTAGGTAGGTAATTTATTTATTTAATTAAGTACTGGATCTTATTTTTAATTACTTTAAAATTTAACATTTTTTCGATTTCGTATTCGTTATCGTTTTTTTCGATTTCGAGGTTTTTTTTAAGCGGGACGTTTTTTGGGGCTGGTTTTAATAAGGAAATATAGAATATAGGGTATATTTTTATAATTTTGGGTAATAATAATCTGTAGTTAATTTTTAAAATGGCTTTTTTAATTTTAAACGGACCAAGTTTTTTAAAATTAAGCTTATTGTTGGGTTTTTTCGTTTTAATTTAAAAAAAGTTTAACGTTACGTTTTGTTTTTAACGTAATAAGTAAACTTTAATTTTTTTTGCTAAAATTAATCCCTTAATTCTTTTTTTATTATAATATTAGGTTATCTTTTACTACAAAAATTATAGTTTAATTTAAAGTTTGGTTTATATTATTTTGATTTTTATTATTATTATTTCTGTTCGTAAAGTTATAATAATGGTAACTGGAATTTTATATATTAACTGTTTTGGTCGTTAGGTTGTTACGTTATATTTATATATAGCTATATAAGGTAATATGCTTATATTTTCGTTAACGGACATATTATAAGTTATTTATATAAATAATAAAAACTTAACTTAATTATTTTGCTAATAATTAACGTAATTTCGAAGGTATTATTTTAAAGTTTAATTTAATCGTTCCGTTTAACCGTTTGTTTATAAGTAATAAGTTATTAAAAACTTAAACTTAATACCGATTTATTTAAAAAAATTAATACCAAATTTCGATATAAAAAGTTTATTTCGATCAAAAATAATCTTTTTTAGTATTTTATGCTTATCGAAATAATATCGAATAAAGGCGTAAGTTAATTATTCGGCCGTTAAAGTTCCTTTAAAAAGTAAAAAATACTTATATTTAGTAAATTTGTTAATAATTACTTATACCGTATCGTATTCGACTTTAATAACGGGGTTTTTTGATATAAGAAAATTAATAATAAAATTTTAAGTTATAATATTTTATGTTTTATTAAGTATATTTGTAAATTATAATAAATTATACGGCTTATAGTAAGTTATTTTTATTTTATTATAAATGTTATAATTTTTGATTATTTATTTAATTATTTAACGGAATTTTAAGAAGTTATATTTTTCTTAAAATTACTTAATAATTTTAAACGTTTCCTGGTATTTATATAAAGGATTTTCGTAAAATTTCTGGATAAATTCTTTTTGTTATTAACGGAAGATATAAATTTTGTTACGGAATAATAATTAATTTTTATTTTTTCTTTTTAATTATTTAATTTTTTTTATTTTTTTTAATCGTAAAAGTTTTTAAATTAAGTTAATTTTTTTAAAATAATTTATTTTAAAGTTATATATAATTATATTATTTTATCGTTTTTACGATATAATATTTGTATATGTCGTTTAAAAATTTTAAAATTATAGTTTTTTTTTTGGCTTAAAATATCCGTTTAAATATTTTTTTTACTTTTGATATAATAGATTTTAAAGTTAAATTTGGATAAAGAAATTATCCAATTTTTATAGCGTTTATTTAGTTTTTAAATGGTTATAAATTGTATAAGATTTTTATGATTTAAATAAATATCGAACGGTTTTTTGGTTTTATTAAGGAATAATTTTTATTTTTTAAATGTTAGGATAACCGTTAGTAATTTTTTGTCGTAAATGGGGTATTTAAATTTTGCATTTTTAAAAGTTTTAAAAAAGTACGTTATTAGGTACCATTTTTTATTATTTTTTAATTACTTTAAAACTGCTTTAAAGGCGTAATTTAAAACGTTTATTTTAAGCCGTTTTTTTTTGTTATAATTTGGTAACTTAATTACCGGAACGTTAATAATTTTGTTTTTAATTTTTTGGAAAGTTTTTTTTGCTTTTTTTAAAAATTTAAATTCCTTTCCGATATATTTCTTAATAATAAATTTAATAAGGGGGTTAGTAAGTTTGTTATAATCTTAAATTAAAGGTTATACGTAACCGGTAAATCTTAAAAATTAACGAATATTAATAATAATAATTTTATTTGGAATTAATTAATTTTTGATAACTTTTAATTTGGAATCCTGGATTTAAATTTATTTTAAGGTAATAATAAAATTTAGGAAATTTAGTTTTTGGGTATATTAAACGTTTTTTTTAACGTTTATTAATAGATTAAATTTTTTAAGGGCTTTTAATATTTGAATAATATATTTTTTATACTTTTTTAAAATTTCTAAATAAATAAAAATATCGTTTAAATAAACGAAAACGAATTTATTTAAAAATTTCCGTAAAATAATAATAAGTATATGTTAAAAACTGGCTAAAGCGTTAATTAGGCCTTATAATATAACTTTATATTTATAATATCCATAAATAATTTTAAAGGTAATTTTTTATTTTTTACTTTTAATTATTTAAATTAAGTAATAACCGTCCGGTAAATTTAAAGTTATAAATTATTTAATTTTGTTAATATTTTTTTTATTGTATTTATTAATGTTAAAGGATATCCGTTTTTAATAATAATATCGTTAAGTTATCTGTAATTATAAATTCGTCGGTATATTAAATTTTTATTTTTATTAATTCGAATTTTGCCGTTTTTTATTTTTGGTATTATTATAATTAGGTATTTTGTAAATAATTCGGATTTTTATATATAACTTTTATTAAAGTTTTGTTAAAAACTTTTTTAAAAAGCCTTAATTTTTTTAAGGTTTATATAATAAATTTAATAAAGTTTTAGGTAATATCTTTTTTTAATAAAAATTTTGTAATCTTATTAATTATAATTAGGTAATTTTTTTTTAATTCGTTCCTTAAATAATTTTTTGAACCGTTAATATTTAAGGGATACTGTTAATATTAGGTTAAAAACTTTAACTTTTTTAATTACGTAATAAATTTTATGAAATTTTTTCTTAAAATTATTCCATAAAAACGTTAATTTTTTTTAATTAATCCGTAAATTGTTGGAACAAAATTACGGTATTTTTAAAATAATATTATATCCTAAAATGTTAACGATATTAAAAATAATCCGTTTTAAATATTTTTATATTTAGATTATTAATTCCTTTATTTTACGGAAAATTCGACCGTTATCGTAAATAAATAAGTTTTTATTAATTATTCGTAATTTATATAACTGTTATTTATATTTTTAAAGGATTTAATATCGTTTAATTATTTTAAAAAAGATAAAATTTTCTTTTATTTCGGAATCGATTATAATATTAAATATTTTGTTTTCGTAATAAATAAGGATTTCGATTTGATTTCGTATTTTTTTTTTTTCGTATAAGGTTTTATATATAGGGGCTTTTCGGTACCTTATTTTCGAAGGCTTCTGTAATTTTTTGATTAATACGTTTTAGGGGTTAAAAGGTATTTTTATTCGCGTATTTTTTTAACTGTATGCTTAATATAATAATTATCCATATATTTAAAATATTTTTTGTTACTAAATTAGTATTTAAAGATAATTACCTTTTTCTGGTTTTTTCTTAAGTTTTGTACTTTGTAAATTATCGGGTTAAAAGGGTAAATTTCCGAAGGGGGTATTTTTATAATTAGGAAATCGTATTTATCGTACGGTACCGGTACGTAATATAAATATCCTTACGTTATAACCTTTTAACTTTATTTTGATTCGGGATATAAGTAATAAGATTTAGGGTAATTTAGCCATTAAAGGGTTTTTATATATTTATACTTATCGTCTGGTTTTATAAGTATTTTTTCGTTATATTTTAACCAAAAATCGTTATTTTTTTTAGTTCGTTAATAAATAAAATAATTATAATTATAATAAGTAATAAAATGCAAAAGTTTATAATTATTTATTAATTTAGGGTATATAATATATTCCGGAAAAATGCAGTATTTAAGGGATAATTATTTATGGCTGTCGAAATTTTTTCGTAACTGGCCGTCCTAATCGTATATTTTATATTTTTATATATCGAAATAATAAATATATTTTAACGTAATGATTATTTTAAAACTCGTTCGTTCTGGATAATATTTATAAGCTTTAGTTATAGCATTTTTGTAAATAATATAATTTTTATTATTTGGATCGTTATTTTTAACCCTGTTAGTTATAATAATAATAAATTCCTGATTAGTAAAAGTAATATTTATTTCCTTTTTATCTTTATTTTCGTTATCTGTATTTTGTTCGGTTACGTAAATCTTTTTTTTGGGTTGTAAAATCCTTCTTTTTTAAGGATTTTTTTAAGGGTTCCTTTTTTTTTGCTAAAAAATAATATTTGCTTTTAAAATGGCCCTTTTTGCTATAGTTAAAATATTTAACGTTAAATTTATTTTTTTTAAATTCCGTTAAAGTTATATTAACTTTTTTTTGGAATCTGTTTTTTATTTCTTTTTTATTCTTAAAGCGTTTGTTATTATTTTGTTTACCGGTACCTTTTTTTTTAATGTATCGATTAAAAATACGTCGGTCGGAAATAATAATTTTGTCGATATATTTTTTAAAAGGTTTTTTTTTAGGAATTTTAAATATTTCGTTCTTAATTTATTTCTTCAAGTTATTATAAAAGGGAAAAAATAACGTTTTTTCCGGTAATTTGGAAATAGTTATTAATTAATTAAATTCAATTACGTATTTGGTAATTAACGTAGTTTGTTTTAAATCGTATATTTTCTTAACCGCATATTGTTATTTATCGGTATTTCCGTATAAAATTCGTATTCGTTTTTTAAAATATTTATAATCACCAAAAACATAATTAATAATATTTAAATAATTATCGGAGGAATATATTAAATAATTATTAAAAATAAGTTTAAACTAATCGAATATTTTTCCAGCAAGTAATTAAAAGATAATTATAACCTTTTAATAATCTTTTGTTAAGGAATTTTCGTACCATTTAAGGTAAAGTTTAACTTTAATTAAAAATCCTTTTATATCCGTAATTTTATTATAAGGTTTAAAAGTAATAAGTTTATAACTTTTAATATTAGGTATTTTATGGTAAGTAAAAAAGGGCATAATTCTTTTTCGTTTTCGATTAAATAAAGGAAGGGCAAAAGTTCGTAAATAAAAAGCAGGCGTTTCGAAAAAGGATATTAAAATTTTTAAGGCCGTAAAAGTTTTTTTTAATTATTAGGTTAATTTGGCGTTTTTTTTTTAAAGTTTTACGATTTTTTCAGCTATAAGGTTTAATCGTTAATTAATTATAAGTTCTTTTTTTTTTCCGTATTTACGGTAAAAACTTTTTTAATTTTTTTTTTATAATTTAACTTTTTAGGTTATATTTCGATAATTTTTTTTATTTCCTTAAAGGTAAGGATTAGTTATTATTAAAAAAAGGAAAATTTTTTTTGGTTTTTAATTTTAATAACTTTTAGTAATATGTTATCGATTAATTAAAGAACTTTTTTAATAAGGAATAAATTATATAATCCGGTTATTTATTTTTTATTAATTAATAACGGAAATCGAATATATTGTTTATTTATTAAATGTCGTTTTGTAATATCGTTTTTATTAAATTTAAGAAAACTTATGTTTAATTAGGCCTTAAATTATTCGTTAGCTATTAATTAAAAAATTATTAAAATGTTACGAACTTATTATATATTTATTTAAAGATATAAGTAATATCCGAAATGGAAGTTTTTAATTTGTAAGTAATAATAATTAATAAATAAAATATTCGTTAAAAAAATTTACGGATTTTTCCTTTAATTAAAAAATAATATAATTACCTTTAATTAAAAGCTTAAATTAATAATTAAAAAGCGAAATTAAATAAATATTATTTATATAAGAAACCGATTATTATATATCCATTTTAAAATTTAACGAATATATCGTAAATTTATGTAATTTATATAATTTATATAATCTGGACCAGATTATTTAAATTACTTAAATCTATTAGATTATTGGAGCTTTGGCGCGGGGAAGCCAAGCTTTTCCTTGCCCGAGGTTTACCCGGCCGGAATCCTCCATAAAGGCTTCCGAGGACAGGTTTCTCTATGACAGGAACCCCTGTTCCTGTACTGTAACAGTTATATTATAGTAATATTACGGCTTACAAAGGCAACTATTACGTTATATACGTATGCGCATTTCGTATTTATTAAAGGATTTCGTATATTAATAAGATAAATTACCTTATTATTAAAAAACGGTTAATATCGTAATAATTACATAGTTTTTTAATATTATATATTATATATATAATTAATATTAAAATAATATATAACATAAATTTAATTATACGTTATAATTTTTTAAATAAAGTTTTAAATTTTTATTATTTCCCTTAATTACGCGTTTAAAAAGAAATCGTTATTTATTATTAAAGTTATTTATTATATGGGGTTCGAGGTTAAGCCTTTTAAATGTTCTAGCATATCGCTAGGTCTCGTACGTAACTATATAAATAGCAGAGGTCTAAGAGATAAAGTTATACGTACGCGCCCTAGGGCTTTCAGGGCTTTCCGGCTTTAAGAATAAATTAACGATAAGTTTAGGTTAACGATAGATTAAGTCAGTCAGGTCGACGATAGTTGTCAGCTAGCAGGGCGTGTGCTAGCACCCTATATATGGAAAGATTCTCTTTAATAAGAACATATATATTCCGCGGCTATATTACTTTAAAAAATTAATACGTGTTACGAAAATATATGTAATTAGCTATTTAATATAATATAACTATTACTTTTTATATTTAATATTTGAAACTTATATTCGCTTATTAAGTATTATAATTAATTAATTATCTTTTATTAAACGGATATATATTATTTATTATTAATAATTCATTATATTCTTTATTAATTATAATAATAAACGTACAGTAAACGTTCTTAATTATTTATAAAAAACTTAAAGATCAAGTTTATTTTAAAAGTAAATTTCGAGTTTATTTAATATATTTTATAACGTATTAAATTTATAAAATCCGATATTGTCAGCTATTAGGAGGGTGCGCTAGCACCCCATTTACGGAGAGTTTCCCTCTGATCGGAACATATATGTTTCGTGGCTAGATTACATTAAAGTGCAGTGCGTTTTTTAAAGCACCTGGAACTAGTTACGTAATATAACATAACTGATATCCCTTATATTTGACAATTAAGAGTCTTATTCGCTTAATTCGCGTATATATCAACTGATTAGCTGTTACTAGAACGATATAAGCTGTATATTAATAGTAATTATCTTTATAAACTTTAATAATAATAACGACGGTACTGTTAACTGTTACAGTACAGGAACAGGGGTTCCTGTCCTTGGAGAAACCTGTCCTCGGAGGTCCCTAAGGGAGGCTCCGACCGGGTAAACCTCGGGCAAAGAAAAGCTTGGCTTCCCCGCGCCAAGATTTAAGTGATCTGGAACTAGATTACGTAAATTACATAAATTAAATAAATTTATAATACACTTATTTATTAAAATTAAATATATAACGGATAATTTTTTTTATAAATAATATTTATTTAATTTCGTTTTTTAATTATTAATTTAAGCTTTTAATTAAAAATAATTATACCGTTTTTAATTAAAAAAAATTTATAAATTTTTTTAACGAATATTTTATTTATTATATTATTATTATTTATAAATTAAATCTTTTATTTTAGATATTATTTATATTTTTAAATAAATATATAATAAGTTCGTTATATTTTAATAATTTTTTAATTAATAATTAATAAATAATTTAAGGTTAAATTAAGTATAATTTTTTTTAAATTTAATAAAAACGATATTATAAAACGATATTTAGTAAATAAATAATATATTCGATTTCCGTTATTAATTAATAAAAAATTAATAATTAAATTAAACGATTTATTTCTTATTAAAAAAGTTTTTTAATTAATCGATAATATGGTATTTATAATTACCAGAATTAAGGGTTTAGAAATTTTTTTTTTTAATAATAATTTATTTTTATCCTTAAGGAAATAAAAAAGATTATTAAGGTTTAGGTTAAAAAGTTCGATTAAAAGAAAAAGGAGGAATTAAAAGTAAAAGTTAAAAAGGGGAAAATAAAAAAGGTTATAATCGATGGACGGTTGGACCTTATGGCCGAAAAGGTGATAAAATTAAAGTAAAAGAATGTTAGGTTCGCGAGATAACTAAAAAAAAAAAAAAACTTTTATACTTTTTTTGGAAACTACCTACTTAAGAATTCCAGCTTCCCCCTTATTTGGCCGAAATTAAGAAGTAACCTTATCCCTTTTTGCCTATTATAAAATACCTGATATTAAAAGTTATAAGTTAATTATTTCCAAGCTTTATAATGGGTTTATTAATATGAAAGGATTCCTGGTTAAGGCTAAATTTCACCTTAAGTAATATAAAAATTTTTTAAAGGAAAATTATTAAAAGGTAATAATTATTTTTTCATTATTTGCTGGAAAAGTATTTGATTAGTTCGAGCTCATTTTTAAGGATTACTTAATAAATTCCCCTAACGATTAGTTAAATATTATAAATTATATTTTTAATAATTACGATAATTTCGAAAAATAAATATACATTTTATACGAAAATGTAAATAAATAATAATATGTAATTAAATAAATATACCGGTTTTAATAAATTATTTTAATAACCGAATATATAATTAAATTTAACCGTTTCGTAATTATTTTTAAATTATTATAAGATGTATTATTTTTTTTATTAAGACGGCTTAAAATTTTAGGTTAAGGATAAAATATTTAAGGTATTTATGATAAGCTTTTTCGAAAATTATACGGATAAAGTTATTATTTCCGACCGACGTATTTTTAATCGGTACTTTAAAAAAAAAGAAACCGGTAAATAAAATAACGATAAATATTCTTTAAAAAAAATAAAGGATAAATTTTAAAAGGAAGTTAATATTATTTTAACGGAATTTAAGAAAGATAAGTTTAAAGTTAAATGTTTTATTTATAATAAAAAAGGTTATTTTAAGAACGAATGTTATTTTTTAACGAAAAAAAGGAACTTTTAAAAAGGAAAAATTTTTTAACCCAAAAAAAGGTTTATGCAATTGAACGAAAAATAAATAATAAAAAAAAGATAAAAAAGAATATAAATTTTACTCTTATCGATTAGGAATTTATAATTATTACGATTAATAAAGTTAAAATAACGATTTAAATTATAAAAATATTACGGCTAAAGTTTATAAATATTTTTTAAGACGAATAATTTTTAAGATAATTATTACGTTAGGATATATATATTATTTCGATATATAAAAATATAAAATATACGACCAAAATGGTTAATTACGAAAAAATTTCGATAATTACGGATAATTATTTTCAGAATATTATATTTTTTCAGAATATATAATATACCTTAAATTTCCCGTAAATAATTATAAATCTTTATATTTTATTACTTGTTATAATTATAATTATATTAATTATTAACAAGCTAAAAAAATAATAACTTTTAGCTAAAATATAACGAAAAAACGTTTATAAAGTTAGACGATAAGTACAGATATATAAAAATTTTCCGATGGCCAGATTATTTTAGGTTTTATTATTTATACCTTAAATTATAACAAAGTTAGAAAATTATAACGTAAAAATATTTATGTTATATATTAATACCGTACGATAAATATAATTTTTTAATTATAAAAATGCCCTTTTCAGAAGTTTATTTTTTTAACCCGATAATTCGTAAAATATAAAATTTAAAGAAAAGCTAAAAGAAAATAGTTATTTTTAAGTACCAATTTAATAATAAGAAATGGTTTAAATATATGGAAAATTATTATACCAAATACGCCGTTAAAAAAATACGCGTATAAAAATATCTTTTAGCCGGTAAAATACGTTAATTAAAAAATTTTAAAGGCCTTCGAAAATAAAATATTAAAAAGCCTTTATATATAAAACTTTACATAAAATAAAAAAAGGAATACGGAATTAAATCGAAATTTTATTTATTACGGAAATAAAATATTTAACGTTATAATCGACTTTAAAATAAACGGAAATTTTATTTTTTCCAGAATAACCGAAAGATATTAAATCCTTTAAAAATATAAATAATAATTATATAAGTTACGAATAGTCGATAAAAATTTATCCATTTACGATAATAATCGAATTTTCCGAAAAATTAAGGAATTCGTAATTTATATATAAAGATATTTAAAACGAATTATTTTCGATATTACCGATATTTTAAAATACGATATTATTTTAAGAATATTATAATTTCGTTTTAATAATTTACGAATTAATAAAAAAAATAAACGTTTTTATAAGATAATTTAAAAAAGATTTTTTTTTAACTTTATTATATAATTAAAAAAAATTAGGTTTTTAACTTAATGGTAATAATATCCTTTAAATATTAACGATTTAAATAGTTATTTAAAAAAACCCCCGAAAAAAATTACCTAATTATAATTAATAAGATTATAAAATTTTTATTAAAAAAGGATATTATTTAAAGTTTTATTAAATTTATTATATAAACTATAAAAAAATTAAAAATTTTGGAAAAGTTTTTAACGAAACCTTAAGAAAAGTTATATTTAAAAATCCGAATTATTTATAAGGTATCCAGTTATAATGTAATTAAAAATAAAAAATAATAAAATTAAAATCGATAAAAATAAAAATTTAATATACTAACGAATATATAATTATCGATAATTAAATAAGATTATTATTAAAAATAAATATTTTTTAACGTTAATAAATATTATAAAGGAAAATATTAATAAAATTAAATAATTTATAACTTTAAACCTATTAAACGGTTATTACCTAATACGAATAATTAAAGGCGAAAAATAAAAAATTATTTTTAAAATTATTTATGGATATTATAAGTATAAGGTTATATTTTAAGGCTTAATTAATATTTTAACTAACTTTTAATATATGTTTATTATTATTTTACGGAAATTTTTAAATAAATTCGTTTTTATTTATTTAAACAATATTTTTATTTATTTAAAAACTTTAAAGAAATATAAAAAATATATTATTTAAATATTAAAAGTTTTTAAGAAAATTAATTTCTTAATAAACGTTAAAAAAAACGTTTAATATATTTAAAAGTTAAATTTTTTAAGCTTTATTATTACTTATAAATAAATTTAAATTTTAAAATTTAAATTAAAAGTTATTAAAAATTGGCCGATTTTAAATAAAGTTATTATTATAAATATTCGTTAATAATTAAAATTTATTAGTTACGTATAACCTTTAATTTAAGATTACGGCAAATTTGTTAACCTTTTAATTAAAATTATTATTAAAAAATACGTTAAAAAAATTCGAACTTTTAAAAAAAGTAAAAAAAATTATTTAAAAAATTAAGGATAAAATTATTAACGTTCCGGTAATTAAGCTGCCAAATTATAATAAAAAAACGATTTAAAATAAACGTTTTAAATTACGCTTTTAAAGCAGTTTTAAAATAATGAAAAAATAATAAAAAATGGTACTTAATAACGTATTTTTTTTAAAACTTTTAAGGACGCAAAATTTAAAAATTTTATTTAGGATAAGAAGTTATTAACGATTATTTTAATATTTAAGAAATAAAAATTATTCCTTAATAATATTAAGGAATTATTTAATATTTATTTAAATTTTTTTATATTAAAGGTAAAAAAAATATTTAAATAAATATTTTAAACAAAAAAAAAATTATAACTTAAAAATTTCCAAACGATATATATAAATATTATATTATAAGACTGATAAAATAATATAATTATATATAACTTTAAAATAATTTATTTTAAAAAAATTATTTTAATTTAATAGTTTTTATAATTCGAAAAAATAAAAAAAAGTTAAATAGTTAAAAGGAAACGATAAAAACCAGTTATTATTTCGTAATAAGATTTTTATTTTTTATTAATAATTAAAAAAGTTTATTTAAAAATTTTACGAAATTCTTTTATACGAATATTAAAGAATATTTAAAATTATTTAACGTTTTTAAAAAAAATACGATTTTTTAAAAGTTCGTTAAACGGTTAAATAAGTAATTAAAAATTATAACGTTTATAATAAAATTAAGGTAATTTATTATAAATTATATAACTTATTTTAATTTATAAATATACTTAATAAAATATGGAATATTATAACTTAAAACTTTATTATTAACTTTTTTATATCGAAAAATCTAATTATTAAAATTAAGTATAATACGGTATAAATAATTATTAACAAATTTATTAAATATAAGTACTTTTTACCCATTAAAGGAATTATAACGGCAGAATAATTAACGTACGCTTTTATTCGATATTATTTCGATAAGTACGGAATACCAAAAAAAATTATTTTTAATCGAAATAAATTTTTTATATCTAAATTCGATATTAATATTTTTAAATAAATTAATATTAAGTTAAATTTTTAATAACTTATTATCCCTAAATAAATAAGTAAACGAAACGATTAAATTAAACTTTAAAATAATACTTTTAAAGTTACGTTAATTATTAATAAAATAATTAAGTCGAATTTTTATTATTTGTATAAATAACTTATAATACGTCCGTTAATAAAAATATAGGTATATTACCTTATATAGCCGTATATGGACGTAATATAACAATCTAACGACCAGAGGAATTAATATATAAGGTACCAATTATTACCGCCATAATTTTACGAACAGAAATAATAATAACAAAAATTAAAATAATATAGGCCCGATTTTAGATTAAGTTATAGTTTTTGTAGCAAAAAATGGCCTAGTATTATAATAAGAAAAAAATTAAGGGATTAATTTTAACGAAAAGAAATTAAATCTACTTATTACGTTAAAAATAAAATGTAATATTAAACCTTTCCCAAATTAAAATAAAAAAGTTTAACGATAAATTTAATTTTAAAAAATTTGGCCCGTTTAAAATTAAAAAAGTTATTTTAAGGATTAATTATAAATTATTATTACTTAAAACTATAAAAATATATCTTATATTTTATATTTCCTTAGTAAAATTAATTTTAAAAAATATCCCGCTTAAAAAAAACTTCGAAATCGAAAAAATATTAAATTTTAAAATGGTTAAAAATAAGATCCAGTACTTGGTTAAATAAATAAATTATTTATTTAAAAATAACATATGGGAATTATTTAAGTATCTAATAAATACGATGGACCTAATTAAGGATTTTTACCGGCAAAATCTTAACCGACCGTTTTTAATGCGGTTAAGGTCGTAGGCGATAACGGACCCCCGCTTAAATCCAGGCTTTCGGCGTTTCAGCCGAAAAAAATAAATATTTTTATTACCGCATTTATTTTAAAAGTAAACCGCGCTTATTTTACTTTTACGCAACGTTGTTTTTTTTTCTAACCTTTCCCGTTTTTTTAATTAATTTAATTCTAAACTTTTTTTTTAATATTTTTAAGGCCCTTTTTTTAAAAAAAGTTTTATTAAAAACGTAACCGTTTTAATTTTCCAATAAAATTTTTTAATTTTTCGTTTTATTAACGCCGTAATTTAGCTAACCTTTTTTTTTTTACCTTTTGTTTCCTTTTTGCAATTTCCTGGAACGTTAGGAAATTATTTTTAATTTTTCGTTACTTCCGGAACAAGCGATCTTAAGTTTCGTTTACTTTTTTTAAAGAATTTATCGTTAAAACGTTACAAAAAAAACGTTAATAACGAATATAATAATTATAACTTTAATGCTCTAAAGTAAAAAAAAATCGGTTTTTTAAACCGAATATAGTTAAAATAAAGAAATACTTTAGTACTAAATGTTTTTATCGAATTAGTACGAATGTTACGAAAATCGCGTTAATTTGGGCATAGTTTTTTTTTCTTTTTAAATACGACCTATTATGATAAAGTTAGTTAAGAAAAATTTAGGAAAACCCCTTCCAACAAATAACAAAAAGGTTATTTACGGTTTTATCTTTAGGATAAAATTTTTGGAAAAGGAGAATAATGTTACAGTACAGAAATAGGGGTTCCTATCCTTAAAAAAACATATTTTCGGAGGTCCTTAAGGAAAGTTTCGACCGGGTGAACCTCGGGCAAAAAAGAGTTTGGCTTTTCCGCGGTAAGGTTTAAGTAATTTAAGTAATCTGGGATTAAATTACGTAGATTATATAAATCAAGCAGATTTACGACATACTTATTTATTGGAATTGGATATATAACGGGTAATTTCCTTTACAAATAGTACCTATTTAATTTCGTTCTTTAGTTATTAATTTAAGTTTTTAACTAGAGGCAACTGTACTGTTCTTTAGTTAAGGAAAAAGTCCGTAAACCTTTTTAACGAATACCCCATTTATTATACTATTATTACCTGCAAATTAAGACCCCGATGTCGGATACTGTCCATACTTCCAGGTGGATGTATAACAGGTTCGTTACATTAACGTCCTCCGTTATTTATAAGGGACCTTAAAACTGGGATGATTTTAAAAACGAATTTTAATCCAAAACGTATGCGTTTAATATTTAGCATTATATCGACCCGAATTAAAATATTTCATAGCCTGTCGAATTTATAAAACCCGATATAATCTTTTATCCGAAAACTCGATTTTTTTAACAGACGCAAGAAATTAATATATTTCCGAAGAAATTATATACGTCGAAAAAACCGATTAAACGGGTTATCTGATAAATATATTTAAGATAATAAAAGCAAAAAAATAAATTTGAATTTAAAGTTTTATAACGTATATTTATTAAACCGGAAATACGAAAACTTTAATAAGAATATTAATAACCTTACGAAATAAGTTTTAAATTTCATATCGTTAACGATTAAAAGAATAAATTTTTTTAAGCAAAAGTTTATATAAATAATATACCAAACTGGCAAAATCCAGTAAAATATATAATAATAAACTTATAATTAATATTATAAGGAAATATCGTGAACTGTTAAATTAAACTTCGAAATTAATAAAAAATTACACGAATAAAAGATTAAACGAATAAAAAATTAAACGAAAAAAAGATAAAATAATGCAAGGTTAATATAAGTTCAAACCTTATTTTCCAGGCTGAGCCAAATACATAGAAAATTATTACAGATATAATCCACACAATAAATACTTTATCCAGTATCTTCGAATACGATAACTGATTAACGGTCTTTACGGTTAAGATAGATTGTATACCTTAGTCCCATAGAACCTCACTCTGAAGCAGACTGATGCGTGGTTGCTGATAAGCTTCAACTCTGATGAACCTTATGCCAGCTGGCTGCAGTAAACCTTAAGGATAAACCTTAAGAATAAACCTTAAGAATAAACCTTAAGGATAAAAAAAAGATAAAATAATTTAAAATTATAATTTAAAAAGAACGATATAATATATTAAAAACGAAAAAGACGACTGTATAAATTAACGACTAATATGTAATATTAATTTTTACTATCGGAACTTAAATAATAACTTTGTAATTAATAAATTAAAAAAGATTAATAGCGGTAACATTAATTATTAAATAATAACGGTTAATTCTTTAAATTATTAAATTATAAAGTATTTTTTATTTATATTAAAGAAACGTTAAAATAATGTTTTTAATGTTTTATAAAACGTTAAGCGATCCTTTTAATCAAGATAATCCTAAATAAGAAAAAATTAAACTTATTAACCGTTAATCGTAAAATAAAGCTTTTATATAAGGGTTAAAACGAGGCAACCGTAAAGGTTCCTAAATAAACCGAAATATTAATAAATATAAATATAATAAATCGGATAATTAAGGCGTTTATTATAAAGTTTATTTAAATTTTACTTCAAGCATATTTTAATATTATTATATATTTTTAATAAAGGCTTAAAATGTTTTCTGAATTAATATTACTTTAATTAACTTGGTTAAAAAAAATCGTTTTTATTAATATCTTAAAGGAAGAATTTATTATGTTTTAAGAATTAGGAATAGGGTAATTAAATAAAGAATAAATTAAGTTTTAAAAAAAGTTTTAAATTATTTTTAATTCTTAATTAGCGTAACGTTATAAACGTTTTATTTTATATATTAAAAACCTTATTTATCCGGGATTTAATGTTTACGATATATATTTTTAACCTTATTAATAAGTTTTTAATTTTGAATTAACCGAATAAAATAATAACATATACGTTAAAAAGATTTTCGTCCCGATTGAAAGATACGGAAAAAAAATACAGGTATTATTTTAAAACCTTATAAGCCCGAAAATATTACGTTTATAAGACGTAACCGATTATTAAAATTCGGCGTATAATCTGGTATTATTCCGATAACTTTAAAAAAAAGGTTATTAATAAAATAATTAAATAAATATCACGTTTATAAAAAAGTTTAATTAATTTATTAACGAAAATATTAACGTAATAATATTTTATATAACTTTTATTACTTATAAACAGAATATTAATTTATAAACGAAAGAATTACAGCGTAAAAGTAACGGTATTATGTAATATTTATATTTAAAATATTTCAGTTTTAAACAAATTACGTAATTATAATTTTATACGAAAAAACCTATTTAAAAATTTTATAATAATGGAATATTAAATTTATAATAAAGCCAAAATTAAAAAATACATATATTACAAACTTGAAAAAAACGTTCAGATTAAAATAACTAATTATTATCGATTTTATAAATTTACAAAGAATTTCAAAAAATATAAATACGTTATATTTATTATCGATAAATATTTAAGTTTTATTTAAAATGTTTATCTTAAAAATCAAAATAAAATATATTAAGTATAAGATTTTGATGTTTTTTAAAAAGTTTTAAAAAATTAAGATAAAGTCTTTTTACAAATCGTTAAATACGATAACGAAACTTTAAAAAATTATTAATTTTGAGATATATTTTAATCACTTTTTGTAAATCAAATTTAAGCTTTTAATACCGTATATTTAGGTTTAAAACGGAAATATAAAATATTTAAGAAATAGAATTTAAAAAACCCGATTAGGATCAAAATAGTACTTAATTCCCTTTATTTTTAATCGTATATATTTTTAAAGTTGTAATAAATTTATATAACCGGACCCTTAAATACGTTTTTTTAAATAAAAATTATATAAAGTTTATATACTAATTTAGCATATAAAGACGGCGTTGTAATATTTAATCGGAAGCTGTAATACCTTTACTTATAAATATACAGCTATATAATTTACGTTATAATAATTACTGTTATTAAAAAAATTTAAATTTTTTAAAAATTAAACTCTAAAATATAAATTAATTCTTTCGTTAAAACCTGAATTATTAATATTACGAAATCTGGAATATATTAATTAATATAATTATTATTTCTTAAAAGCTATAATTTAATAAAAAGGTTTTTTTAAATAATGATAACAACCTAAAACATATTTTTTATACCTTATAAAAAAGAAGTTACCGGAATTTTTCCGAAAAGTAAAAATACTTAATTAGTTTAATAGATACCTTATGTATACATAAGAGGAAAATAAAAAGTTAAATTTAACTATTTAGTTACCGGCTAAATAGGAAAAATAGCTTTAAAATAATATAAAGGTTTAAAAAAACTTACGGAATAAGAAAAAGTAAATTTATTTAAATGCAATTAATCACTTTTATTCGACCGTAATATTCGAATTATTACCGTTTTTAAACCATTATTACTGCCAGCATTTATTTTAATAATTATTATAATTATTATGGTGATGAAAAAAATAAAGGTAAGCTTAAGTTCTTAGTACGTTATTTAACTTAAAATAACGATAAAAAACGAAAATATTTCACCGATTAAAAACGTAAAGTTTTCATACGCTTCGTATAAGAGGGATAATTATCGGCATAATTATAAAATATAAAAGATTATGTTTAACGGAAAAGGATTAATAATCGGCCGGTAAATTACGGAAATTTAAAGAAAGTAAAAATCTAAAATATACGTTATTTTAATCGAAAAAATTTTAATATATTAAAAATAAAATCATTATTTAAGGTTTAAAACTGGATATATTAGCAAAATTGGCCGTTATTGCCGCAAAATTATAAAAAGGTAAATAAATATTTATTTCAAAAAAGTGCGTAGAGCCGAAAGCATTTTTTTTTATAAAAATATAAAAAGATTAAATTTTAAAAACCGTTAATTGATTTCTATTAAAAGAGAATAAGTTTTAAGATATATATAAATATACGTTTATAAGTTTAATAAATATAATAAACTTTAAAATTATAAAGTCCGTTTTGTTATATTAAATAATTAGTAATTTAAAAACTTATATAAAAAATATATATATAATTATTTTATTTAAAAAGTTGTTTCGAATTTTAATCATTATTATAATTAAGTTTGATTTAAAAGCTAAATGATATAACGTTACAAACGTTTCGTTAACGTAAATTTGATTTATAAAATATATATATATATATTATTAAAATATTTACGACGTAATAAAAAATTTAATTATAAATGTATTATACGGCTTTAAAAAATCGCCTTTACTTTGATAAAAAGATTTTATTAATAAGTTTAAAAATCTAAAATTTAACCTTATTTTTAACGAATTATATTATATTATTTAATAAAAAATATTTTGTTTTTTTTTACGTCGACGATATTATTAACGCGTATAATAAAATATATTCAAACTTTATTAATTAATTAATTTGATAAATATAAGAACGGTATACTTTTATAAAGAATAAAAATTTATAATAACTTTTCGAAATCCGAATAATTAAAAATACACTTAAAAAGAAATTAGGTTAGTTTAAACAGATTTTCGAAATAAATAAAATAAATTAATTTTTAAAAAAATTTAAATAACCTTATTAAACGTTAGTAACTAACGTTAAATTCTTACCGAACTTTAATCTGGCCTGTTTAAGCTTTATTAATAAATATTAAAAATAAATCGATCTTAGTTTATACGTTATAATTAATACGCGATCCGATATATTTCTTATAATATTCCGATTCGTACGATTTAATATAAACCTTAATCACATATATTATATAAATACCGATCGAATTATATTATTTTTAAATAAGATTTCAACGTTTACCTTTTGATTTAATAATAAAAATGCGATAAATATTTAAAACGATACCTTTTTAACGGAACATACGTTTAATTAAGAAAATCTTTAAAATTACGTTGTAAAATTATTCGGAAATATAATAAAATAATAAACGAATAAATAAATTATAATAATTACTTTTATAATCAAAACGGAACTATTATGTTATACTTGAATTATTAAAAAGTTTATTTAATTTTCGATTACTTTCAACATTAAAACTTAATTTAAATATAAAATTATTAAATATATAATACTATAGCTAATAAATTATAAGATTTTTTAACGTAAACGTTATAAATAAAGTTATAAGATATAAATATATATAATTATTAATTATAAATAATATTAAAAAGACTTAATTAAAATAAATTATATACTTATAAATAATATATTAACTAATACATTAAATAAAGTTATGTTATAAACAGTTTTTAAATATTTTTAAAAAATTGTTATAATTAATATATAATATAAAAACCTTAACTTAACGGAAAAAACCTTTAAAATTATTTTAGTTAAAAAATAACTACTTAAAAAGATTTAACTACTGGTAAAAAGGTGGAATAAATAATTATTACTTTAGAAAGTGGTAAAGGGTAACGATTAACGCCGTGATTACTTTAAGGCGTTAAGGGGATGTGTCAGTTAGTAGGGGGTTGCGTTAGCACCTTTTATACAGAAAGTTTCCTTTTGATCGGAATATATATGTTCCGTAGCTAGATTATATTAAAGTACAGTACGCGTTTTAAAGCACCTGTAACCAATCACGCAATACAACATAATTAATGTTCCTTATACCCGACAGATATAACCTTTTATTTAAAGAAATAGTTTAGTAAGCGATATAAACGAGTGAGATATTTAATATATTTTCTGAAAACATAAACTTTAAAAACGCCAATCGAACGGCTTATTTAATAAATATATTTAAAATAACGATAAAAAGTAGATAAGTTTATAGTTAAAATTTCGTAATATATATTTACAACAATTAGAAATATTATAATTTCTGCACCAATCTTAATAACTTTATAAAATAAAATTTTAAATTTATATGTTGATAATAACTAAATAAATATTATCTTTAAAAAGACTTATGAAAATAATACGTTAATTAAATGAAATCCAGTAATGTATAAGATAACAAGCTCTGAATTAATACTAGTATAATAAAGTATTAAAATATAAATTACCTATATTTATGTTAGAAAACGATATAATATCGTCTTCAGCATTTTATTAAATATTTACTAATTTGTTTAATTAAAGCATTTTTAATTAAAAAAAAGATTTAAAAGTATTAAGCTTTATCTGTAAAAGAAAGTTTTCAGCCATAAGTTAGAATAAGATAACCGTAAAAAAAAAATTTCAGATCAAAACGGTAATAAACGAAAACGTTAAGAACTAGATACATACAATATCTATTATAAAACGTATTTAAGTATTTATTATATATTATCTTAATATTATTATATATTTCTTAAAAAACGGTTAACAAATTTCCCCTTTAATAATATCATAATAATATGCGTAAAAACCGGAATATTTCTTAAGTAATTCGTAAACAAACTTTAACCATTTATTTAAAAACCTTAAAGAAATAAAGCGAAGTTTAATATATTTCGTAATCTTTAATCAACGTAACACGATAAATATTACGCCTTATTCTTTAAAAGGTTTCTTTATTTTGAACTTAACTTTTAGGATATATACCTTTAATTTTATTGCTAAACTTTTAAAATATAAAATAAAAGTTCAAAACGAAGTATACGTTTAAAAAACTTTATTTAAAAACTTTAGAGAAATAAATATATTACTTTAAAACCTTAAAGACCTAAAAGTATTCCATTTATACGACGTAACTTATTGCAAAAACTTTTCCTATAACTTAATATTATTCCGATAATATTAAAACGATATTATTAAGAAAATAAGATAAAAATTAATAGTAATAGTTAAAATAAATATAGTTAAATAATTATTACCTTAATAAATAGTTTTAATTAATTCATTATCGAAAGCATTAACGTAATAATAATTCATTTAACCATAAATATTTACAAAGAAAATATTACTTTATAAACTAAAAGTATTTACGTATAAGTAACCGTATTATAAAATATTTACAATTAAGTTATTTTAATTTAAAAAAATCGTTTACTTGTAATTCTGTATGCAAAAACTCTGTTTAAAAATCTTTATAATAATTAGATATTAAGTATATATTCAAATGGAAATAAAAGGTAAATGAATATACTGTAACCTTACAGAAAAGTAATCCGATTAACATTAAAATTTATTATTAATTCCGGAAATTCGGAACAAGATTTTAAAAAATATGAAGGTATTATAATTAATATCGATAAATATTAGGGTTATATTTAAGCTAATTAATTGAAAAATCTTTAAAGAATAAAATAACCTTTTTATAAATATTTACAAACGATAACGAAACGTCTAAAACTATTAATTTTAAATTATGTTATAACTAGTTATTTTAATATTAAATTTAAGTTTTTCGTATTATATATCTGAGCTTAAAACGGGATATAAAGAGTTTAAACTATAATTAAATAAATAATTACGATACAAAATAGGATTAAGTTGCCTGTATTATTAATAAAACATATTTTTAAAACTATAATTTATTTATGTAACCGGATTATGAAATATATTTCCAGTAAAAATTTTAAGAAATTTATTTTATTTATTTAATAAATAAAAACGGTATTATAATATTTATTCGGAAATCTTAATAAGTTTATATAGAAATAAACGGTTATATAATTTATATTATAATAATTACCGAAATGAAAGAATTTAAGACTTTAAAAGGAAAATTAAATTATAAGTTATGTAGTTTATCAGTTAACGAGTTACGAGAATTTCCGAAATCTGGAACTTATTAATAAGTAGAATTATTATTATCTGAAACTTATAATTTAACGAAAAACTTACCTTTTTAACTAATATTAAGAAATTAAACACCGACTTTTAATAGGTTACAAAAAAGTTATGAAAATAATTCTAAAAAGTAAAAATATTTAATTAACTTGATAATTATTAAATATATATATATAGCAAACGAAAATTTAAACAGAATAATTCGGTTACTGGTTAAATAAAAAGATGATCCGAAAAAGATATTAACGTAAAGAATATATCAAACGATTTATTCGTAAAGAATTAATTACTTTTATAGCTGTTACGATGATTATGTTAACGGAAAGGAAAAAACTAACCATAATTTCTTTTTATATTATTTAAAGTAAAAAAATACTTAAAAATAAAGTATTTTAGGAATACTAAACGCAAGTCCTCCATATATTCCCTATTAAATTAATATTGTCCGCAATAAATAAGAGGCATGAAAAGCCGTATTTAATATAAAACGTTAAATTTTCTTTATAAATACCGATAATAACCGGCCAGTAAATTACGATAATTTAAAAACATTTAATAACCTAATATATATATTACTTTAACTAAAATCTTTTTACATTTTTATGTATAAAAAGATATTTAAATCGTATAATCGGATATATAAATATAACTTATTATTACGATTACTAAGTTATAAAATTTAAATATATATCGGCAAAATATTTCTTTACGAAACCGAATAAATATATTTTTTTTAGTTAAAGAATTTTGATATTAAATAATAAAGAATTAATTCCTTTTTAAAAAGGAAAGTTTTAAAATTTAAAGTCTGTTTCGTTATACGAAATAATTAATAAGGTAATAACGTTTATGATAATATATACGTATATATTTTATTAAAAAATCTTTTTAAACATTAGTTATTATTATTATTAAATTCGATTTAAAGTTTAAATGATATAACGTTTATAAACATTTTCGTAAACGTTAATTTATTTAATTTAAAAGAATTGTTTTTATTATAATATAAGACTTTACCAAAACGTTAAAAATTTAAAATATCACCCTTTTTTTTCTCAAAATTTATCATTTTATCTATAAAAAGATACTTATAGTTTTCTGGCAGCATATGCGTTGCAATTCTTCAGGCTGGGGGAACTGGGTTGCGTGATTTCTGGGACTAGCTAGATAGGTGGAATCTCCGTGGCTAATATAGCCTAGACCCCTTTGTCCTTGCAAACCTAGGGCTACAAATCAGAGCCATTGCAATCCTTTCAACCTCCATTTAACAAATCACTACAAGTGCCGCCATCTTCTTTATAAAAAGTATTATTATAATATATCCTAAAGAAAATTAAACACTTGTTAATACATTAATTTAACAAATATGAAAACGGTAGATATTTTTAAAAAAAGATTTTTATAATACTTCTTAGGTATTAAAGAAATTAAAAGTAAAAAAATTAAATTTTAATTATTTTAAAAGTTTATATAACCTTTTAAATACATTAATATTAATCCTTAAATTATTACTAAATTTTGATTTAATTTATATAAGTTTTATTAATAATTATTAAAAACAGTTTTTATTTTTTACGTAATAGATAATATATAATTTAATATATTTTTAATTATATCTTAATATTTATAATTTAGCCTAAACCTTCATAAACGTATATTATAAAACGGGTAATAAAGTTATATTATATTTAATCGATATTAAAACTTTAATATTATAATTTAAGATTAAAGATGTATTAAATTATTAAAATATTAACTTTTTTACAAATAATATAATTCTTTATTAAAGAATTAGTGTTACGTTATAAAACTATTTGAAAAGAATAATAAAATAAGAAACAAATAAGTAAAATATATATAAAGTTATACTTAATCTTTTTTAATAAAAAAGCTAAAACTTATTATAAATATTTAACCGTTAAATATGTAATGCGAAAACTAATAATTTTTACCGTTAATTAATACTAACGTGGTCTTTTTATAAATAAGTTATAAGACGTAAATATATATAATTTTTAATTATTATAAATAACGGAAACAAATTAATTAAAATTAATTATATATTTATATATAATATATTAATTAATAAATTAATTCGAATTCCGTAATATAAATTTTAAAATGTTTTAAAGAATAATTAAATTTAAAAGATATTAAAAAAATCGGCATGAAATTTTTTTAATAAAATTTTTAAAGAAGTTTAATTCATTAAATAAATTTAATTATAAGAAGAAAAACTTAAGAAGTTATAAACTTAAAAAAGAATAAAATATAACGATTAACGTTATAATTACGTTAAGGCATTAAGGGGGTATAATAGTTAATAAAAGGTACGTTAGTACCGTATATATAGAAAGATTTCTGCTGATCGGCATATATATTGTCAGCTAGCAGGGGGGGTGCGCTAGCACCTCATATACGAAGAGTTTCCCTCTGATCGGAACATTTATGTTCCGTGGCTAGATTACATTAAAATACAGTGCGCGTTTTAAAGCACCTGCAACTAAATATAAGATAACATAACTGATATTTTTTATATCCGATAATTAAAAGTTTTCTTCGTTTAATTCGCATATACATTTATTAATTAGTTATTATTAAGACGATATAAGCTATATATTAGTAGTAATTATTTTTATATATTTTAATAATAATAATAATAACCGTACCGTCGACGTTCTTAGTTATTTATAAAAAATTTAAGGATTAAGATCGTTTTAAAGGCGAATTTTAATTTAAAACGTACGCGTTTAATATTTAAAATTATATTAATTTTGATTAAGATATTTTATGGTTTGTTAGATTTATAAAATCCGATATAATTTCTTATCCGAAAAAATAATTTTATTAAACGACGCAAACGACGTAAGCGATTAAATTATTTTCCGAAATTATATACGTTAAAAAGGCCTATTAAACGGATTACCCGATAAGTGTTTTTAAGATAACGACCGAAAATAAATAAACTTATATTTAGGATTTTACGGCGTATACTTATAAGAACCGGAAATACGAAAATTTCCGTAAAAATATTAACGATCTTACGAAATGGATTTTAAAATCTATATTTTTAACGATTAAAAAAAAAATTTTCAAAAAAGAAATTTACGAAAATAATACGTTAAATTAGTTAAATCCGCCAAGGTATACAATAACAAATTTATAATAAATATTTAACGGAAATACCGTAAACGATAAAAATAAGTTTCGAAGTTAATAAAAAAGTTAAACGAATAAATTATAAAATAATAAAAAATAATAGCTTAAGGATAATAATAAAATATTTTAAAAATAAAAACGGTAATTATATAAATTAACGACTTATATATAACTTTAGCTTTTATTACGGAAATTTAAATAATAACCTTTTAAATAATAAATAAATAAAAAATTAATAACGATACGATTAATTATTAAAAGGTAACGGTTAACTTTTTAGATTATTAAGTTATAATTTAATCCTTATATATGTTACGAAATATTAAGGTAACGTTTTTAACGTTTTACGGAATTTTTACGAACTTTATTAATTAAAATAATTTTAATTAAGAAAAAAATAAACCAATTAACCGTTAATTACGAAATAAAACTTTTAAAGAAAAGTTAAAACGAAATAATTGTAAAAGTTTTAATATAAACCAAAACGTTAATAAACGAAAACGAAAGGAATTAAATATTTAAGATACGTATTATAAGGTATACTTAAGCTTTTATTATATATTATTTTAATATTTTTATATATTTTTAATAAAGTTTTAATTAATTTCCGTTTTAGTAATAAAATAATAAAATTAATTTATTAACGATTTAATTTTAATTAATCCTTAAAAAAAGTTTAATCGTTTATTAAAAAATATAAAAAGATTAATTATATAAAAAACCGATTATTTTTTAATAAATATAAAACGAATTTTAACTTATTTTTTAAATATTAATTAACGTAACGCCATAAATATTTCGTTTTATTTTTTAAGGAATTTATTTATTTTAAATTTATGGTTTACGATATATATCTTTAATTTTATTAATAAGTTTTTAAATTTTAAACTAACCGTATAAGGTAACGGAATATACGTAAGAAAAAATTTCGTTCCGATTAAAAAATACGGAAAAATAAACGTATTATTTTAAAACTTTATAAGACCGAAAACGTTACGTTTATATAACGTTATTTATTATAAAAATTTTGTATATAACCTAGTATTATTCCGATAATTTCGGAAAAAAGGTATGAATAAGATAATTAAAAAAATATTTTTATTCGAAATAAATTTAATTAAATAATTATTACGTTAATAAATAAATTTAATTAATTCGTTATCGAAAATATTAACGTAATAATATTTTAAGTAGCCTTAACGGCTTATAAACGAAACATTAACTTATATATAACGAAAATACCGCAAACCGGTAATAATATAATATAATACCTGAAACTAAAATATTTAAGGTCCGAAATAATTACCCAATTATAATTTTATACGAAAAATATCCGCCTAAAAAGTTTTATAATAATTAAATATTAAATATATAATAAGGAGAAAGTTAAAAAGTAAATATGCCGCGAACTTAAAAAAAAATATTCCGATTAAAATAACAAATCGTTATCGATTTTATAAATTTAAAAAAAAAGTTTAAAAAATATAAATACGTTATATTTGCAACTGATAAATATTTAGGTTTTATTTAAAATTTTTATCTTAAAAATCGAAAATAAAATATATTAATTATAATATTTCAATATTTTTTAAAAGCTTTAAAAAATTAAAATAAGGTATTTTTATAAAGAATTAAATATGATAACGAAATTTTAAAAAATTATTAATTTCGGAATATGTTTTAATTACCTTTTTTCTAATATTAAATTTAAGTTTTTAATACCGCATATTTAGGTTTAAAACGGAAATATAAAATGCTTAAGGAATATAATTAAAAAAGAAAACGATTACGATACGAAATAATATTAAGTTATCTTTATTTTTGATCGTATATATTTTTAATATTATAATATATTTATATAACCGTACCCTTAAACACGCTTTATTTTAATAAAACTTATACGAAATTTATTATATTTATTTAACGTAACATTATAGCGCCGTTTTTATACGTTAAATAAATGCAAGGTCGATATAGGTTCAAGCCTTATTTTCTGTGTACTTGGCTCAGCCTGGAAAATAAGGCTTGAACCTATATCAACCTTGCATTTATTTAACGTATAAAAACGGCGCTATAATATTTAATCGGAAGCCTTAATAAATTTATTTACAAATATATAACAATATAGCCTATATTATAATAATTATTGCCATAAAAAAATAAAGATTTTAAAAATTAAGTTTCAAAATATAAATTAATTATTTTATCGGTTATCGATTTACGAATATTTATAAAATCTAGAATTTATTAATTAATAAAATTATCGTTATTCGAAACGTATAATTTAACGAAAATGTTATTTTTTTAAGTAATATTAAAAACTTAAAACCCGATTTTTTATACGTTATAAAAGAATTTACGGTAATTATTCCGATAAATAGAAATATCTAATTAAGCTAATAATTACTTTATATACATATAAAAAAATTTAAACGGAATAATTTAATTACCGACTGGATAAAAAAATGGATTTAAAATGATATAAACGTTGAAAAAAACGTACGGAATAATAAAAAATAAACCTATTCGTATGGAATTAATTACTTTTATATAACTATTATATCCGAACTATTTCCGTTTTTTGGACCATTATTACCGTTAACGTTTATTTTAATAATTTTTATAATTAATATGCCGACGGAAGAAATAAAGGTAATTTTAGATTTTTATTAAATTATTTAATTTAATATAACGGTAAAAAATAAAAATATTTTACGGGTTAAAAACGTAAGTTTTCCGTATATTCCGTACCGAAATAATATTATTCGAAACGATTATAAGGTATAAAAAACTATTTTTAATATAAAACGGCTAACCTATTTTATAAGGACGATTAATTACCGGCCGGTAAGTTACGGAAATTTAAAGGGAATAAAAATCCGAAATATCCATTATTTTAATCGGAAAAATTTTAATATATCAAAAATAAAAACGTTATTTAGGCCGTTAGGCCGGATATATAAACGAAATTTACCGTTACCGTTATAAGGCTATAAAAAATTAAATATATATCCGTTAAAGAAATTATTTTATAAAGCCGAAAAAGTTTATTTATAAAATTATAAGAAAATAAAATTTTAAAAAGTTATTAATTAATTTTTTATTAAAAAATTAAGTTTTAAAATATATATAAATATACGTTTATAAGTTCCATAAATATAACTGGTTTTAAAAATATAAGGCCCGTTTCGTTATACGAAATAATTAATAATTTAAAAATATTTATAAAAATATATACGTATTTATATTAATTAAAAAATCGTTTCGAATTTTAATTATTATTACGGTTAAATTTAATTTAAAGTTTAAATAATATAACGTTATAAATATTTTCGTTAACGTAAATTTATTTTATAAAATATATATAAAAATATTTTTAAAATATTTATAATATAATAAAGATTTTTTAATTAAAAAGGTATTATACGGATTATAAAAAAAAAATTTATTTTAACTTAAAAATTTTATTAATATATTTAAAAATTTAAAATTTAATCCCATTTCTTATAAATTATATTATTTTATTCGTTAAGGGAAATTTTTATTTTTTTACGTTAACGATATTATCGTTACGTATAATAAAAATATTAAAATTTTATTAATTAATTAATTCGATAAATATAAAAATGGTATATTTTTATAAAAAGTAAAAATTTATAATAATTTTTCGGAATCGAAATAATTAAAAATAAACTGAATAAAAAAGTTTAGTTATTTTAATCCGATTTTATAAATAAATTAATTAATTTAATTTTTAAAAAATGTTTAAATAATTTTTTAAAAACGTTAATAATTAATATTAAATTAATACCAAACCTTAATTTAACTTATCCAGGTTTTATTTTATACGTTATAATTAATATACGATCCGATATATTTTTTATAATATCCCGATTTATACGATTTAATATAAATTTTAATAACGTATATTATATAATTACCGATCGAATTATATTATATTTAATTAAAATTAAAACGTTTACGTTATAATTCGGTAATAAAAATTCGATAAATATTTAAAATAATATTTTTTTTATAAATAATACGACCGATCGAAAAAAATTTTAAGCTTACGTTATAAAATTATTCGGAAAAATAATAAAATAACGGATAAATAAATAAAATATAATAATTATTTTTATAATTAAAATAAAGTTATTATTTTTTATTTAAATTATTAAAGATTTTTTTTTAATTTTCGATTAATTAAAAAATTAAATATCGGTTTAAATATAAAATTATTAAATATATAATACGATAATTAATAAATTATATGGTTTATTAATATTAATATCGTATTTTTATAAATAAAATTACGATACGTAAATATATATAATTATTACTTATAAAAAATAATAAAAAGGAACCTAATTAAAATAAATTATACGTTTATAAGTAATATATTAATTAATAAATTAATTAAAATTTTATTATAAAAAATTTTTAAATATTTTAAAAAATAATTAAAATTAATAAATATTATAAAAGCTTTAAATTAACGGAAGAAAATTTTAAAAGTTATTTTAAATAAAAAATTAATTAATTAAAAAATTTAATCGCCAGAAAAAAGGTAAAATGGATAATTATAGCTTTAGAAAGTGGTAAAGTATAACGATTAATACCGTGATTGCTTTAAGGCGTTAAAGGGGTATATTAGCTAGCAGGGGGGGTACGTTAGCACCCCATATACGAAAAGTTTCCCTCTGATCGGAACATATATGTTCCGTGGCTAGATTACATTAAAGTACAGTGCGCGTTTTAGAGCACCTGCAACTCGACATAAGATAACATAACTGATATCCCCTATATCTGACATATATATTCCGCGGCTAAATTACTTTAAAAATTAATACGCGTTACGAAAGCGTACGTAACTAGCCATCTAATATAACACAACCGATGTCCCCTATTTCTAATAATAGTCTTAACTAGGTTAGATTAATTAGGTTAGTTACGTTAGCTAGGTCAGCTATGTCAGGTTAGTTAGGACGACGATAAGGTTAATTAGGTTAGTTGGGGGTTTTCGAGGTTAAAAAGATTTAACAGATATCAATGTTTAAGGACATTTCAGTCTTCTACTTAGTTTAATAAAAACTTGATTAAATTTACCCGGGCATATACCTATTTATAATTTTTGGGTTTTGTTGCAGTGACCCCTGTGACACGCCGTAATAGCCATCGTAACCCCCTACTTCGTGACTAGCTCTTCAATGGAGTCCCAGACACTTCTATTCGGAATGATAGTCCGCCCTCTAACCGACATCCCACCATCAACCCGTAGACCAATACAGAAACCCTGCAGATGCCACAGTGAGCTGCATACGAGTATTAACTGGTCTCGTACGGCCGTCAACCTCGTTGCCCTATGGACTATGCCCAACAGAGGCCCGTGGGGCGTCGACACACGCACAACATCCGCTGCTTCCTGTACCATATCCGCGGTGGTCAATGATATACCACATATTAGGCAGATGAGGAAGCGCTTCAGCTCGCGCGCAAAAACTTCCTCGGGGATGTCTGTTATCCTATGGAAGGGAAGGACACCCTCGGTTCGAAGCTCCCGCGCCTGCATCCGTTCCCGGGGCAGGAATTGCGACGCGGCGATATGCATGAACTCTTGCGCGAAGTGCTGTTGCAGGAGGCCGGCGGCGTCGCTAACATCCCGTCGTGTCGTGCCGGTGCAAGGGCCGGAAGGAGACACAAGCACTACGTGCCGGTCAATGTTGACGGTGCGTTTCCAGTCATCTTTGAGCATGTCCAACCCGGGTTCAGTGGCGTCGATATCTTCCAGCTCGATATTACCAGGAATGACCCAGTTCCGGATCTCTGCCCCTGAGCTCGCAGTATCCGTGGTGAATGTGTCGTACGCCTCGCCAATGTTGGAGGGCTTATCGATGAGCCATGGTAGGACGCTTTCGGTGCCTTTACCGGAGGAGCACATTATCCCTCGTGGGACCTTTGGCGCAACTTGGAAATTTGCACAGACTGCAGACTGGCGGATGGCGTTGAGTAGAAGTTCGGGGAAGCTCATATTACGCACCCCAACCGGAACCTTATACCCATCCACGTCTGGAAACACGGCAAGAATGTAGTCGCGTGGTTTGGTCGTACATCGCTGGCTTCTCCATGCCTCCATGATAGGGTTGTACTTAGGATCAGGTCCTGGCTCGCAGTCATAAGCCAGTGTGATGTTGACGTGATGTCTATAGACGACGTCGAAATAGATGGAGAACAGTGACCCCATAGCTGTCGAAGGCTGTAGGCCATGGTAGGCGAGCTTGTCTAGGAGAAAGGTTTCCGCCCTGAAACGGTGTGCTAGGAGGGTTCCGTGTGCTATCCAGGCGCTGGTTGAGTCCCGGCGATGGCGCTCACATGACACCGGTTTAAGGACAATGAAATCTAACACACGTGCGTACAGGCCTTCCTGCCGCGTCCAGAGCCTCTCGAACCAAGGATCCGCAAAGAGGAGATGTGGGCATGAACTTCCGTGGGCCAGTTCCTCCTCTTGGAACCCTTCTTCATTGATTGGTCCTTGTTCAAAGGCTCGAATGGCAGCCTCCTGCCACTGTTTGCACACAGGGCTTTCTAATAGAACCTTGACGCACCGGCTGGACTTGTATATAGAGGGTATGGCCATGAGTTGGTCGGGGATGCTAATGGAGGATGATTCCGTTTGGTCGATACAGAAGAGGTCCATCCAGAACCAGCCGTCGCCGCAGATACTACCACGGCGAAGGAGAGAGAGGATGTCTTGCTTCTCGGGACTCAACGACACCTTCCCTATTCACGAACACATTCACAAACGCAATCAGAATCTTCTATGATGGGGTTGATGCCCCAGAGTAAGGTGAGCTCACATTTGACGCCGTCTACCGTGGATTCCTGAACGGTGTCTGGGGTTCCCCAGACATGCGATATCGCGATGTAGTCGTCATCGGTGGTTGCATGGGGTTTGCGGTCAATATAGAGCGAACCCCCAGGCCGCTCACATATCCGTACGAGGTAGATCTCCATGATAGACGGTTACTGGCTCGGAGTCAGCAACGTAGTGCAGAGTTGGGAACGACTTGTGAGCAAGAGGCTATATTGTAGTGTGTGAGCTGAGATGGACGAGAGGCAAAAGGTGAATGTAGGAAAAGTTGTTGAAACAGAAGGGTAGCTAGCTATAGCGAACAAGCGATTTCGCTTTTACGATTAAGGCTCAATGTGAAGATGGCATAGACGGGCTATCGGGTACCGAGTACGGTGTCCCACAGGGCTTTTCGGGACATTACCACTTTAACTGATTATCAGCGCAACCTGGGTCCCGAGCGCCACAGTGTCAGAGGCTAGGGTGCAACAATAGAGTGAATGGGTGCAGCAGGTGTATTCACGCCTTGCAGGCGCAGCTAGGTAGGTGGGTAGGATATAGATATAACCGCCGAGCCCTCCAATAACACCAATAAAGGGCGCTATACAAATCGGGTCCACTTAGTTTCCGGACGAATTTCCTCCCCACTTAGCACCTAGTCTAGTGTGAATCAACCCCCTTTGGAGGCCAAATCTGTTACGGTCGGGGTCCCGTGACACACCTCCAGCCTATATATGCAGCTGTACGCACCAGAATGATTGCCACAATTGCGATCATTATGTTACGGCTAGCACCATACCGTTACGCCGGGGCAAAAGATTGGCGGAATGATCGCAATTGTGGCAATCATTCTGGTGCGTACAGCTGCATATATAGGCTGGAGGTGTGTCACGGGACCCCGACCGTAACAATTTTATTATCTTTTAATAATTCAACTTTATTTTTTTAGTTCTTAATAATAATTAAATATAACGGCTTATTATAAAGAGGTAATAAGCCTAATTATTTAATTTAAGAAAAACCTCGAAACCTTATTATAAAAAGCTTAAACATGTATATAATATTACCTATTTACCTTATATAAACGATATATAAGAATACCTTTCCGAAGTAATTATATACTTAAATCGTGAAAATTAACGCCGACCGAAGAGAAGTCTATTATCGACCGCATCTTTACCCTAAATATGCAAGCATTACTTATTCGCCTTTAATATATTAAAAATATGGCGAATTTACCCCCAACCTAATATTACATCCATAGGGATCCCACTAAACCCAGAGAAGGAGCCAGGTAAATTAAGGCGGCTGAGGCCTCCACCCCGCCGGCTAAATCTCGGCTTTCGGCTTATCTTTATCTATCTCTAAAGATAAAAGGAAACCCTCTTTATCCGTCTCCAAAGATTTTTAGTGATTTTTAGAAACTAAAGGAAATAAGGAAAATACATGTATTAAACGATTTCCTATATAGAGAGCATCTTTTTAATTTCGCCTTTTAGTTATTAATTTAAATTTTTAATTAAAAATATCGTTCCCATTAAAAAAAATCCGTAAATTTTTTAATAAATACCTTATTTATTATATTATTATTACTTACGAATTGAAACCTTTATTTCGGATATTACTTATACCTTTAGGTAAATATAAATATATAATAGGTTCATTATATTTTAATAATTCCTTAATTATTAATTAAAGAATAATTTAAGGTTTAATTAAATATATATTTTCCTAAACTGAATAAAATAAGGTTTTATAAATAAATAATACATTCGATTTTCGTTATCAGCTAATAGAAAATTAATAATTAACCTAAATAGTTTACCTCTTAATAAAAAAGATTTATAATTAACCGATAATATAATACCCGGAACTATTAAAATTAAGGGCTTAAGAAAACCTTTTTTTTCCCAGCAATAACTTATCTCTACCTTTAAGGAATTTATCGAAATCCAGCCTGAAAAATCCGATTAAAAAGAAAAAAGTTTTTTAAAAAAAGACGTAACGTAAAAACCGAAGAAGGAAAAGAAGGAAGCTTACGACTAAGAAATAACTGGACCTTATAAGTGAAAAAATTATAAAATTTAAACAGAAAAATATTAAATTCGTTTGATAAATAAAAGAGGTCTCTGTACCTTCCTTAAAAACTATTTCCCGTCCGAAAATTCCAGCTTTTCGCTTATTTAATCGAAATTAAAAAAGAATTATACCCCTTTTAACTTACTATAAAATGCCTGATAATAAGGGTTATAAGCTAATTCCCTTTAAACCTTATAATATATTTACGAATGTAAAAGGATTTTTAATTAAAACCGGATTTTACCTTAAATAATACGAAAGTTTTTTAATAAAAAATTATTAAAAGGTAATAATAATTTCGTAATTATTTATTAAAAAGGTATTTAATTAAATCGAACTTATCCTTAAGGATTACTTAATAAATTACCCTAATAATTAGTTAAATATTATGAATAATATTTATAACGATTACGAATATTTTAAAACGCAAATATAAGCCTTATTCGGAAATACAAATAAATAATAACATATAATTAAATAAATATACGATTTTAAACAAGTTACGTTAATAGCTAAATATATGACTAAATTTAACCGTTTAATAACCATCTTTAAGCTACCATAAAATACGTTATTTTTTCATTTTTATAACGACTTAAAGCTTTAAGTTAGAAATAAAATATTTAAGGTACTTAAAACCGGACCCTTCGAAAACTATACCGATAAGGTTATTATTACCGACCGACGCATTTTTAATTAATACCTTAAAAAAAAGGGACCGGTAAACGAAATAATAACAAACGCTTTAATAGTAATAAAAAAAGGATAAATCCTAAAACGAAATTAATACCGTTTCGAAAAAAATTAAGAAAAATAAGTCTAAATTTAAATATTTTAACTGTAATAAAAAGGCCATTTTAAAAGCGAATATTACTTTTTACCAAAAAGAAAAAAATCTTTAAAAGGAAAGGATTCCCTAGCTTAAGAAAAAATTCCGCGCGGCCGAACAAAAAACAGATAACAAAAGAATAAAAAGAAAATAAGCCTTTTCTCTACCGATTAGGAATTTATTATTATTACGACTAATAGGGCTAAAAATAATACCCCAGAATATAAAAATTATATTATTTACAAGAATACTACAATCAAAGCTTACAAATACCATCCCGGACTAACAGCCTCCAAAATAACCATTACGTTAGGATATACTTATTACCTCGATATACAGGAATATGATATATAACCCCGACGGTTAGGTACGGAAAGATTTCGGTAACTATAAACAGTTATCCTTAAAGCATTATTATTTTCCGAAATATACGGTACACCCTAAACTTCTAGCAGATAATTATAAGCTTTTGCATTTTACTGCTTATTATAACTATAACTACTTTATCTACTTACGCGTTAAAAAGGATAACGACTTTTGGCCAGGATATAACGAAAAAACGCTTACAAAATTAAACGATAAGTATAAATATACAGAAACCTCTTAATATCCACATTACCTTAAGTTTTAATACTTACATCTTAAATTAAAACAAACCTGGAAGGCTATAACGTAAAAATGCTTATATTATTTACCAATAATATATAATAAATACGAACTTTTAACAATAAGAATACCCCTTTCGAAAGTTAACCCTTTTAATCCTATAACTCGTATGAAATAAAATCTAAGAAAAAATTAAAAGAAGATTATTATCTTTTCATAGGAATTCGGTAATAAAGAATTGTACAAATATATGGACAGCGACTATATTAAGCATGCGACTAGGAAAATACGCAAATAAAAACGCCTTTTAACCCCTAAAGTACATCAATCAAAAAATTATAAAAGCTTTCGAAAATAAGGCACCGAAAAGCCCCTATATACAAAACCTTATATAAAGCAAAAAAAAAAGAGTACGGAACCAGATCGAAATCTCTATTTACTATGGAAATAAAACATTTAACGCTATAATTAACTCCGGAATAAAAGAAAACTTTAATTTTTTCAAAAAAAAAACTAAATCCTTTAAAAATACAAACAATAATTATATAAATTACGAACAGTTAATAAAAGCCTATTTACTTACGATAACGGCCGAATCCTTCGAAAAACGGAAAAATTCGTAATTTAAATATAAAAATACCCTAAAAAGATTATTTTCGATATCGCCGACATTTTAGAATACGATATTATTCTAGGAATACTATGGTTTAGTTCCAATAATCCACGGATTAATTAAAAAAACTAAACATGTTCCTGGGATAACTTTAAAGAACACTCCTATAGAATTTATTACATAATTAAAAAGACTAAAATTTTTAATCTAATAATAATAATACTTTTAAAATATCGACGGTTTAAAAAGCTGTTTAAAAACGAACCCGAAAGGAATTATCCGATTATAATTAATAGAATTACAACATTCTTATGAAAAAAGAATACTATTTAAAACTTTACCAAATTTATTATATAAACCTTAAAAAAATTAAAACGTTTTAAAAAGATCTTTAACGAAACCTTAGAAAAGGTTATATTTAAAAAACCAAAACATTTACAAAATATCTAGTTATAATAATACTAAAAAATAAAAAATAAAAATTCAGAATCGATAAAAACGGAGATTTAATATATCGATAAATTTATAAGTATCGATAATTAAATAATATTATTATTAAAAATAAATATTATAAAGGAAAATATTAACAAAATCAAAGAATTTATAACCTTAAATTTATTAAATAACTATTACCTAATTCGTATAGTTAAAGGTAAAAAGTAAAAAATTAGTTTTAAAACTATTTATGAATATTAGAAATATAAGGTTATATTATAAAGGCTAATAACTAATATTTTAATTAACTTTCAGCATATACTTATTATTATCTTACGGAAATTTTTAAACAATATCTTTCTTTATATAAAAACTTGGAAAGAATATAAAAAATACGATATTCAAATTTTAAAAACTTGCGAAAAAATTAACTTGTTAATAAACGTTAAAAAGAATATTTAACATACCCAAAAACTAAACTTTCTAAATTTTACTATTACCCTTCAACAAATTTAAATCTAAAATTTTAAGTTAAAATTTATTAAGAACTGGCTAATTTTAAATAAAATTATAATTATTAATATCCGTTAATTTTAAAATTTTACCGGTTACGTATAACTTTTAATTAAAAATTATAGCAAACTTGCAAACCTCTTAATTAAGTTTATTACCAAAAAATATATTAAAAAAAGTTTAAACTTTAAAAAATTAAAAATTAAAAATTTTAAAAAATAAAATTAAAATTATTAACGCCCCAGTAATTAAGCTACCAAACCATAATAAAAAAACGACTTAAAAGAAACATTTTAAATTATACCCTTAGAATAATTTTAAAGTATTTAAAAAATAACGGAAAATAATACCTAATAAGGTACTTTTTAAACTTTTTAAGAACGTAAAACTTAAGTATCTCATTTATAATAAGGAATTATTAACGTTTATTTTAACATTTAAAAAATAAGAACTATTTTTTAACGGAACCAAAAAATTATTCGATATTTATTTAGGCCACAAAAATTTTATTCGATTCGTAATAACCCAAAAGCTAAATAAACGCCATAAAATTTAATATTTTTATCTAAATTTAATGCTAAAATCTGCCATATTAAAAGTAAAAATAAACCTCTAAACGGACATTTTAAGCCGAAGAAAATATTACGATTCGAAAAGTTTTAAACGTTATATATAATTATTATATCGTAAAAACGACGGGATAATATAACTATATATAACCTTAAAATAACCTATTCCGGAAAAATTAACTTAATTTAAAGGTTTTTATAACTTAAGGGAACAAAATAAATTAAATAATTAAACGGAAATAACAAAACCTAATTATTATTTTACGGCAAAATTTATATCCCTTGCCAATAACAGAAGAAATTTATCAAAAAAATTCATAAAACCCCTTATATAGATACCAAAAAATATTCAAAACCACCAAACGATTTCAAAACAAATGCGATTTTCCAAAATTCCGCCAAACGGTTAAAGAAGTAATCAAAAACTACAACATTTACAATAAAACCAAAAATAGCTTACCATAAGCCGTATAAACTATTACAACTTACAAATATACTTAATAAAACATAAAATACTATAACTTAAAATTTTATTACTAATCTTTTTATATTAAAAACCCCAGTTATTAAAATTAAGTACGATATAATATGGTAATTATTAACAAACTTATTAAATATAAGTACTTTATACCTTTTAAAAAAAGCCGTAACGGCAAAATAATTAATTTACGCTTTTATTCGATATTATTTCGATAAACATAACATACCGGAAAATTTTATTTTTGATCGAAATAAGCTTTTTATATCTAAATTCGGTACCAGTTTTTTAAACATATTAATACTAAATTAAAGTTTTTATAACTTATTACCCTTAGATAAATAATTAAATAAAACGATTAAATTAAATATTAAAGTAATACCTTTAAAATTACGTTAATTATTAACAGGATAATTAGGTTAAACTTTTACCGTTTATATAAATTACCTATAATACGTCCATTAATAAAAATATAAGCATATTACCTTATACAGCTATATATGGATATAACGTAAGGACCTACCGACTAAAATAATTAATACGTAAGGTACCAGTCATCACCGCAATAACCCCTTAAGTAAAAATAATAGTAATAAGAATTAAAACGATATAAGCCCAACTTTAAACTAAATTATAATTTTTACAACAAAAAATGGCCCAGTATTATAATAAGAGACAAATTAAGGAACGAATTTTAACGAAAAAAAAATCTACTTATTACGTTAAAAACAAAACGTAACGTTAAACTTTTCCTAAATTAAAACAAAAAGGTCTAATAACAAACTTAATTTTAAAAGATTTGGTCCGTTTAAAATTAAAGAAAAGTTATTTTAATGATTAATTATAAACTATCAGTATCCAAAACTATAAAAATATACCTTATATTTTATATATATTCTTTTTAAAACCAGCCCTAAAAAACGCCCCGCTTAAAAAAACCTCGAAATCGAAAAAATGATAACGCATACAAACTCGAAAAAATATTAAATTCCAGAATGGTTAAAATAAAATTTAGTACCTAATTAAATAAATGGATTACTTACCTAAAGATAATATATAAAACCATTTAAGTACCTAATGAATACGATAAACCTGGTTAAGGATTTTTACCGGCAAAATTTTAAATGACCGATTTTAACGCGGCCAAAATCGCAGACGATAACGGTTCCCCGCCTAAATCTAGGTCTATAACGTTCTAATCGAAAAAGGTAAATACCTCCATTAATACGTTAAATTTTAAAACAAGCTATACTTATTCTTTTTTTTTCGCGGTTTTTTTCCGTGTCTAATTTTTCCTATTTTTTAATTTATCCATATTTTAAAATCTCCTTTAAATAAATAATATTTTTTAAAATATAATTATTTAAAATTAACGGTTTAATCGAATAATACGGTTAAATAAATCCTGGAATTATTAAACCGTTAAAAGCTTTCTTTTAGAATTTTTCAGGCCGGAATATTTTAAAAAACGATAATAAAACGTAATTTTTATTATAAATTTAAACGTTAACTAATAAAAGATTTTAATAACTTTCCCGATTTTTTAATATTTTGTAAAAAATACTCTTTTTGAAATAACGTATATAAAGCATAATTTTAAAGCCGAATTAAAAAATCGATTTTATAAACTTACGACGACTTTCGGTTAAAATTTTAAAACGTTTTAAAGGCTTGCCTAATATAGTTAAACTATATCGTATTAATTAAAGAAAAAAAACGCTTACCTTTTAATCTTTAAAATAAAAATCTTACTAAACCTAAAAAAAGAGCTAGGTAAATTAAGACGGTTAAGGCCTCCACCCGCCGGCTAAACTTCGGCTTTTAGCTTATATTTATCTATCACCAAAATTAAAAAAAGACCGTTTTTATCCGTTTTTAAATTTTTGGGGGGAACTTTTAAAAAATTAAAAGGAATAAAAAGGATATATATATTAAACGATTTCCCATATAGATAACATCTTTTTAATTTCGCTTTTTAATTATTAATTTAAATCTTTAATCAAAATTATCGTTTTCCGATTTAAGGAAAAATCCGTAAACCTTTTTACCGAATACTTTATTTATTATGTTATTATTGCCTACAAATCGAAACCCCTATTTCGGATACAGCTTATACCTCCAGGTAGATATAACAGGTTCGTTATACCTAATACGTTTTAAAACGCGTTAAAATAAAATAAAAGTCGAATGATATTAAATATTAACGAAAACTTAAAAACGTTTGTATTAGTAAATCGATTATTAAAATATATTCTAGAAACCAGTTTATCTTATTCGGATTATAAAAGTTAAATACGATATTATAAAAAAGAATATTTATAACGTTAACGAAGCGAAATTTTTAACAAGGTTTTATATTATATTAAATATAATATTTATAAATATTAAAATAATATGCGAAGATTTTAATAACTGTAATAAGAATTTTAAAATATGTTATAATTATATAATTTAATAATACATAAAAATAAATTTAATTCTTATTTATTTTTTTAACTTTAAATATTTCTAAACCTTATTATTTTTTAATTAAAATATTAATATAAGTAATAATAAACATTTAAAAAAAACTTAAACTTGAATTAAATTATATACTTTTTAAATATATACTAATATATATTAAAAACTAAAACTATAAAAATAATTAATTAGTTATCGGATTCGAAAATACCAGCTATAATATTTATCGCAAGGATTATACCCTGTAATGAATTTTTATATATTTAGCTCAGCCTGGAAAATAAGGCCTGAACTTATATTAACCTTTTACTAAAAAATCAAGCCGTTATCTTATTTTAAACAGTTATAAATATGATTATTTAATAAAGTTTAAAGAATTTAACGCTAATAACGATATTATTCCGTTTTATATACCTGCTTATTACGTTTATTAATTTTAACTTTTTGATGTACTTTATTTTCGTATTAAAGGGTATTTATACGGTTTATTTTTAAAGTTTAATATATCGTTATTATATTTATATTAGGGGAAAAAAATTCTCTTTCGTTTTTTATAACGCGTTTAAAATTACCATAATATCCGATGGTATTAAACCCTGTCTTTGAAAAACTGAACGTATTTTATTTAACCTCGAAAACATCTTTTAAATATTAATAAATGAATTGAACTCCGTTTCTAGGGCAACACTTCCACTCCGGACTATCGATTATGGTCGAAGCGATACCTGCGCTGCGACATTAGCGATCTCATCAACAACCCAGACAAGCTCGTACGAGGACTAAAGGAGCATCACCATTTACCAGCAGTGTCAGCCCCTGATTCTTCACCGCCCTCCACACTCAAAACCGACACCCAGATCGCCATAGCCAACGACGCCACTGCCGCCGTACCATATTGCTACGATGGCCGGACAAGGAGTGAATGTTCGGCGCATGCCCTAAATGGGGTCGAAGGCATCCTGATCCCGAATTCGTCGGGGCGCGAAGGGAAAATTCCATACCGTGTCCGCATATGGTTCGGCATCTGGGTGATATACGTGCAGATTAAATTCCATAAGTGTACACCGATGGAGTTTTGACGATGCTTTGCGTTCCGTATCGACTGCGAGGTGTGGGAAGGCTTCACACGAATGGGGACTATATCATGGATCCGCCGCCGGCTCAGATCGACTATCCTTATACGCCACAGGGAACGACGCAGCCGGTGCAGTATCCTGTATATCAGCCAGTGGTACCGATCGTGCTGCTGGTTGTCGTGCCGGTGTTAATGCCAATTTCCTATCCAATTTATTTCCATTGTTTAGCAGCAGCAGTTTTCAGAGTAATGGACCCGGCTGTTATTTAGAAAGTATGACATATGTCATAATCTAGCTATAGTGTTCAGTTCACTGTACAGGCAATTTATCCACCATCGGGACCTTGTCGTTAGGAGACGTAGGCTAGTCTTTATGTCCATCATTGTTTAGCGCATGTAAAGAATGTTTCTAGAATTGGGTAATACACCTACTTATGTTAAACAGATGTATGTCCAAGATGGCTAAAGTCCTCGTCCAACATAAATACACTCACGCATACGACGCCTACAAACAACTTTGCACCATACGACATGGCAATATACCCCATAACTGTCGACATAGAGCCTACTGCGGCAACAGCCCGACCACATCCCTTCGGGAATACGCACTCTTTTGACCTTCAATAGGACTGTGACTCTATCCGCCATTCATGTTCTAGGGAAAAGCGTAATGTGGTAGCATATGCTTTTCTGCTAGACTGCTTTCTGGTTATTGCAGGGCCGCTTCACTATACCGAGTTAAACGCATCCAGTTAACTCGGCAGTTAACCCGCTGCGCAGTGCCTCGAAAAAAAACAGCTGCTTCTCGCTGAGGCTATGCCGGCGGCTGTATTGTTACCACTGTCGCTAGGCAATGTGCCGCAGGAATTAGGGCTCCCATCTCCTGAATCTGTAATTGTAGCTAGTGGTTACCCCCTGCCTTGGGGTCGTTCAAGACTGACACCCTCGCCAGGCCGCGTTGGCTGGCGGCGTGAGTCTGATCTTTCATGATGCTCCTTGGCTACCTATGTGCCTATCTGGTTACTCGCTGGGGTGTAACGTCGTCCTCATGCCATGATGGACCTTTCTCAGGCGCCAATGGACAGATACTTCGGCATTGTAAGGAATAGAATACTCTTGAGATTGGCCCTGAGAGTGAATAATTGAGCAATGCGTCTATCTAGAAGTAAAGGAGACCGACTGAAAGCAGCGTGTTGCTACCGTCCGGGTTGTATCGCAATGAGCGACAAGGAAAGGTAGCGCGGGTCGGCCGCAAAGATCAACCATGATCTACAGGGGAACGAGCACTCCAGCTCCTCTTCGCCTGTCTACCTATCTTGCAAGGACCGGCCGCGGCAGAACAGGGGCGCCGGCGGCCAGCGCCTATCGAGGTCTGGGGCTGCCGGTACAGACAATCCACGAGCTCAAGCCAACCAAGTTCTGGGAACTATTCCCGGCAGTTTCGTCGTGGGCGAGTGGAAACTTACCGGAGTGCGAGTCTCTCGCCTGGAGACCGGAAGCATCTACATCCTGGACAGTGAAGCTGCCGAGCCTATACACTGACGGCAGCCCACCTCAGGCCGCTTATGTTCCTGCGGCGAGACCGGATGCTGGAACTCTGCAGAGGTTGCTCGGAGCGCGCAGCGCGACGGTTCCTCTGCGGCAGGCACGCACCGCGGGTATCACCAATGCATTCCCCTTATTTCGTTCTGGCTTTGACATAAATTGATCAAGTCGTTTCGCGGTCAGGAAACCCACGTGTTACGTGTCATAGATGTTATATTGTGGGAAAGTGAGACGCCACAGTTCACTACGTCTCTCTTCGGCCAAGATGATGCTACATTATTGATTCCCCCATGGCCGGCGAAGTGCGGGTCTAAAAAGCAGCTCCGTCCGTTCTCGAAACGTTCGACTCCGTCTCCAAGCACGTATGTATATTCGGCCCGACTTAACCATTAAACGGAGGCTTAACTAACTCGACCCCATGGACTACCAAACTACTCTTGGTGGCGTCTCTCTGACTACAACGTAGCGAAAGCCAGCTCGTACACGAAGCCGACGACGAGCCTGGCGTGTTCCATGACGTGGTCGAAGCTGATGGTGTCGTAGGCGTCGTTCGCGGTGTGGATGTAGGGGCTTGTGTTGTCGGCCGCGGCCTCGAAGATGAAGGCGGCTGGGTAGCCTGCGGCACGCGCGGACGCGTGGTCCGAGCAGGCGTAGCCGCACCGCGTGTCGACGGCGGGGATGGTGGTGTACTACAACAAAACATCACTGTCAGCATTAAGAACGCGGTAGATATCGGGTTTCGGCCGTTGCGACCAGAAAATCGTAGCTGCTTAATTAACTTGGGAGAGGAATCAGATGATGGTAGGACTGCCATATCGTCGATCAGATGTAAAGGCTGTTAACATACCGCGTCGAGCACGAGCCGCGTGAACTCGGTCAGACCCTCGTCGACGTAGTCGAGGATGACGCCGAACTCGCCGGCCTCGCCGGGGGGAGCCCAGCCAGTCATGTCCTGATTGAGGTAGGCCTTGACGTCGGCGCCGGCGGCGGCGTACTGGTCGAAGATGTCGGCGCTGCCGAGCAGGCCGGCCTCCTCGCCTGCGTACCAGTGGAACTCGATCGTGTTCTCGTGCTCGCCGGCGGCCACCTTGGGGTCCGAGAGCACTACCCTCAGCGCCTCCAGCAGGGTTACGGTACCGGAGCCGTTGTCGTCTGTTTTTGTTTCTCCGGCATTAGTAGGCGATTTCTTAAACCACCAGGGGGGGAGAAGGGATTGGGTTTGAAATCCAGGGGCCAATTAGAGAGGAGTCAGAGAGCCCACTCACCGGCGCCCGGCGACCGCCCGAAGTTATCGGCGCCGTTGATGGAGTCGAGGTGGGCGCCGACGACGACCGTGCTGGCGCTCTTGCCGGGGATGCGGGCGATGACGCTGATCTGGTCGAAGTCCGCGTGCTCGAAGGGCTCGGCGGATGCGCCCTCGACGCCGCTCGCCTGGACCGTCGCGCGCACCTGGTCGAGCAGCCAGCGCGCCGCCTCGACGCCCGTCTCGCTGCGGTAGTACCGCGTCTCGAAGTCCGAGTACGTCTTGAGCGAGGTCTCTAGGTTCGTGCGGTTGAGAATCCCGAGGAGCGCCCCCACTTCGTCCGCGAACGCCACGGCTTCCGGGAACGCGGCGGCGGCCGCCTTCGCGGGCCGGGCGGAGGTGGAGGACAGGTTCGGGTGGTTCGTGATGTCGAAGAAGTTCTTGCCCTCCTGCTTTCGTTGTTGGCCCCCATGGTCTGGTTCGACGGGTGGAGTGGACGGAAGGGAAGGGAGGCTAAGCATGGTAGTGGACACTGACCTTCTTCAGCTGCTCTTTCCCGGCGAGCGTGACGACTTCGGTTACGCCGGGCGCGAGCTCAATCGTGTACAGTTTCTCCCTCGCCATATTGGGCAGAGCGGAAGTGGTAGCAGCCAGAGCCGCGACGAGTAAACTGCGAATCATCTTGGACTGATACACCCTAGGTGAGGTCCTTAGCGGTGAAGCGAGCAACAAAGGTATCACGGACCCCCAAGCCGTATGCCCTTTATATATAGACCTTGGATGCCGTACGATAAGAGCAGGGAGGAACAGTAGGCTTTCGTATGCTCACCACGGGCGGCATAGTTATCGTGTGCCCCGGGGCGGGTTCCTGGTGCAGGAAGGAGAATGGGCAAGGTCATTGGGGGATCTTCAGGGATCCCTGCATGGGATTCGGGAGTTCCACCGCATGGTTCCTGATCGCCGCATATATACCCTGCTCGGGAGGTCGTGACATGCCGTCAACCGGCGATCGACAGACAGGGCAGGGAGGTAAGGAGATTCGCATGAGGGGTCATCGTGCGCGCTCCTGGAATCGTGTGATACTCGCGCAAGAAAGTGTGCTGCACGCGTCTATGGCGTGATGCTATTGTTTCATCCAAAGTCAATAATCCGAAGTAGACAGATTGAAGCTACCCGGAGTCTCGTGTCTACGTACGTCAGAAGGGCGATGTGAGTTAGTGTTCCGATGACGCAAGCACTGCTACGATGGAGCACTGCCACTATATCTGTTGCGGAGTGGCAGAAGTTGTAACGGCAGGCGCTGTAAGGCTACGACGAATTAAATGCATCTACCGGCAATGCGATATGCCCTGTAGTTCTGGCACTCTGGCAGCCTGCATTGTTCGACTTTCCATGGATCACATGGATATCTTGCATGCTCGGCGCTGGGTTGCGTGCTCTGTTAGGAAGGTTGCTCAACTGCCAAGGCGGACCAGTATGTATTAATAGGGAATTGATCTACTATATGCCGACGTCAATTATAGGTCAATACGAACGCAGTAACTCTTGCTGGGCCGCGACATAAGAGAATTTCCTGCTTTTACCTCGTTATTAACCCCCTAACTGCATTATAGTGAAAACCATTCTGATCTCTGTAGATGCTCGAAGGGAGTTTCGGTGACGTGATGGAGGTGTTCGCGGCTCTCCAGTTAGTGCACGTTGAGACGAATTCTTCATGTTAAGGACGCAGTTTTCTTTAAGTTGCGATGCATGAATTTCCCGTTCCCTAACCTTTTTCGGCGGAGATCGAAATGTTGTGACACCCACTAAGGTCTATTCGAGTCTTTTACTGTTCGACATACATATGTCAGACTTTCCTCCTAGGGCTGACTTATACTCGTGAAGCTTGGTTACCGCCCTCCTTCGACAACTAGATTTGCCATGAACACGATAGACGTACTCGATAGACCGTTGTTGTCAAGAAGCAGCCCCGGCTCGACACCGCGTCCTCAAGAGACGCGGAGACCAGGTCTACCTTGAGCGGCGGACGGTGGCTGAAAGCAATCCGCCAATGTCGAGAAGCCTGGTTAAGGTAATTTATTCGATCCCAGCCACCGGACGCGCAGGACTGACGAACTCAGTATTCTCCGTGTCCCGTCCCGTCCCTTAAACTCAAACCCTCTCTGGTACGAGGCCCCATGATCCAGTTTCTTGCACAAGCTCTAGCCTCGCCGCGTAACACATCAGACGTATGCTGGGGACGACTCCAGTAACTAAATAGGATCCTGAGGAAGCGCACGTGTAGTCCTCTGTGTTCCTATCAAGTCGGCCTGGATAACATGTCGAGCGAGTCCGGGATAGCCAACTCGGAGCGTATTCACTTCCTCGCTCGCTGCACCCCAGAAAATGACTGTGAAAATGTAGCCGCTGTGACGGTCAGGATTGGCAAGCAAATCCCAGGTGTGTTGGAGACTCTCTATTGTGGCCTGCATCGAGTCTTGGCATCACTGGGACTCTGATGAAGCACTCCGAACCATGAGAGAGGTTGATGGTTTCGTCTTAACATGAGTAGGTGCCAACATCGGTCGCCGGTCAGAATGCCGGGCGTCGTCAGAGATTGACAAGATAGACCAGCGATGAACATGACTGGGGAGGACAAGGTTATTGGATGACAACACTCGCCGTGTAAACGATGTGGTGGACCAACAGGGTACACTCCGTAGGATTAGCTGGGGGCGGATATTCAGGACGCCCGTCCCCATACTGCTCTTCTCGCATGTAAGGCAGCGAACAAATCATCGTCTCGTGTCCTGGGTGACAACTGAGTTTGCGCACGGAATCGGGATTGAGCAGAGTAGCGGGCGAGTCGTAGCTCGAACCAGAGGACGGCTGCCATGGTTCGTATTGCGGTTTGGGCAACGAACTCGTCACAGACGGGTGAGCTGTGTTCACCTGCGCCGGCGGAATCTGCTGTTGAAGCCAGGTCCGCCCTTCGTGCCGTGGTTCTTCAGCTTCAATCTCTTGAAGTTGGCATGCGCCATGGCATTGACCTTCCTGGCGGCCTTCTTGAGCCTGCCTTCTTCCTTGGGCTCTTTGGCGCCGCCCTTCTTAGGCTCCTTCTTCTGAGAGTCTTCCCTATCTCCGCGTTCGGATTCATCGGAATCGGAGTCGGAACCAAGGTCCAGTGGCTCTTCGTTGTCGGGCTTCGAGGCATCAAATTGTGTCTCTGGGACAGTGTTTTCCTCGTCATCTTCTTCCTTCTCATCTACCGACTGCTGTGGGCGCTTAGTCCGCGTCGGCCTCATGTTAACTCGTCGAGTAGTGCGCTTTTGCCCCTTCTTCTTGTACACCCTCAGGGGCTGGCCATCACGACCTAGCGCCTCCTCCGTCGGGCTGTCGTAAAGAGATTCGTCATCAAATCCACCAAGTAGCTGCGGGGCGTGGCTGTCCTGTGCCAAGACATCGTCACTACTAGGTTTCGCAGGCTTACTAGATTTGGAAGCCGGCGCATCGTTCTCCATCTCGTGCAAGGCCTCCAGATCATCGTCAAGAGTTTCTTCCTCCACCTTTCGCAGCGTCGCCACGATACTGCTCAGGCTTCGCCCCAGAGGCTTCCGCGGGAGACGTAGAGGTCGCGGTGACTTGTAGCCCTCCTTCTCGTCGATAGCTGGGAGCGGAGCTCTCCGGAGGAAGGAAGGCGTCGAGAACTGAAGCTTGCTGACCGAGGTCGGAGTCTTAGCACCCGCGGAGTTCCCATCGCGAAGTTTCAATGGCGTCATGAAGGAGTTCAACATGGTGCGCTTGCTCGTAGACATCGGGGTCCTTCCCATTTTGATGGCCTCCAGCTCATCAACGTCGTCCGCTACAGCCCTCCTGCTAGGAGTTGCTTGTACGTTGGCATCCTCTTTCGATGCCTCACCCGTCCGAGGCCGTGATGGTGTGTTTTCGTCATTTTCCACGAGCAGGTCGAACAAGCCCAAGACACGTCCATCTTTCTGTGGTGTTGGGCCAATAGAGGTTGGCACAGCTGGACTGAACAGCTTCCGGCTGGAGGGTGTCTCGAACGACACCTCGTCTACATCATATTGGCGCAACTTTGACGGTGTCTCAATCGACCTGTGACGCTTTGAGGGAGTCTGGACGACGGCCTCTTCAGACGTGCGTTTCCGGGACCTCGATGGTTCTTTGGCTTTCGGGTGTTCTAACTTCCCCGCAAGGATATCTCTTACTCGGTTGTACTGTTTGTACTTTTTCGCTATTTCATAAGTCAGAATCCTTTTTTTTTTCCGGAGATGTAGTATGTAGAATCCTTACCAATATCGGGATTTTGCTTGATATCCTCACGAGCTGGCTTTCTGCCGTCATTTTGCTTTGCCCAGTCGCCCTCAAATCGCTTTAACTCGGTTCTCAGCTCCTGGGCGGTGGCTTCGTAATTTCTTCTCTCGTTTTCGTCCATGTTGCATCGATTGAATTAAGCAAACTTAGGTATTACTGCTGTCAACTAAAGACGCCAATTGGATGTGGTAATGAGATGTTGATTCTCAAGGGAACTATTAGAGAAGCAGGGAACATGGGAAAGAAACCTCTATTTGCACTAAACGCGTCTAAACACGCGACTTCCCAATTAAGACGCAGTCGGCTTTGGTGGGGCAACTCTTACAGCGATGTTCCTAAATTCGGCATACACCTGTTAGTGCATACACCTTTATTACTGCATATAGTCTGGCTGCCAGGGGGGATAATATATCTGCTAGCTACACAAGGGCGTACAAAAGAACGATATACATGCCCAAGGCTGGTAATTTGTGCATACGGCACGCATCAGTGATACTACCTCGGATATTTGCTGCTGCTGTCTGCCTCGCTTTTCTGCATGCTTCCACTATTTTGGAAGCACTGGGTGGGAGGCACATTCCGCCTGTGTCGTTGCCAAGCCCACCATTCTCCCAATGAATTGATGCATACTCAGGTCTAAATGCATGCAAGGTCGCCGAACCTATTTATGCAAAATCTGCGAAGAATACTGTGGCTCGGGGTCTTGGCTTATGTAATCCCACTCATTACTCATCACCTCATGCCTACCAGACGCCACTTAAAACAGTTAACACATTGGCAAATGCTTCACGATCTCGGTCACCTTCGTAATTAGGGGTTACATGGCTATCCGTCTCCATGGACACGCAGACGGACACGGCTGATATCCAAAGCAAAGTCTTGCAAACTACGCTCGCTGAAATCGCTTCAAGGAACAGCACCGGAGACAGAAGCGAAGAGGCAACCGAAGCATGTTGTGTCATTTGCCTCGATAGCATCTCCGACGTCTGCGAGGCGCGACCTTGCCACCATCGTGATTTCGACTATCTATGCCTGCTCAATTGGCTGCTGCAGCAACCGAAGTGTCCACTATGCAAGAGCGACGTGCGCGAGGTCCGGTATGACTTCCAAGGCGACGCGAAAGATGGATATGAGGTTTATGTAGTACCTCCGGCCAAAGAGCCGACCAAGCAACAGCAGCGGGGTCCGCCGCAACCGCAGCCTGGGGCAGTCCGATCGCTGAATCACGTAAACGCTTTTCGTAGGCGCAGGCTCGAGGGGCGGGTACCGCCCCGACCTGTCACGGAAGACGAAGCGCTTCTGCGCCGCCAGCAGGTTTACCGAGACCAGCTGTACTCTCTCCATGTGGGGTCCAGCCCGCGGACCGGATACCGCGACCTGACGCCCCAGGCGTTCGACTCGGACCCGGAACTAGTGTCCCGGGCCCGCAGGTGGCTCAGGCGCGAGCTGCAGGTCTTCGAGTTCCTGCGCTCGCTTCCCACGGCGGCCCAGTCAAGCGGCGACAGGCTGACGAGGCGGCGCGCCAATAATGCCGAGTTCCTGCTCGAGTATGTCGTCGCCATCCTCAAGACGGTGGACATCCAGGGGAGCCAGGGGCAGGCCGAGGAGATGCTAAAAGACTTCCTGGGCCGCGAGAACACTCGGCTACTGCTCCACGAGCTCAAGAGCTTTTTGCGGAGTCCTTATTCTCTCGAGGTCTGGGATCGTAAAGTTCAATACCCGAATGCTAAAAGACGGACACGTGACGACACTAACGATGAGGATGGAGATCACGTGCATGGCCGCAGTCCGAGCCGTAGACGACTAGCGAGCAGGGACGCGGAGGCGGAGCCCCGGCGGTCGAGGGAATTAGTGGATTCGTATCGGCCAAACTACTCCAGACACTATGACAGGGGGAGGGGGTTACGACGTCAATATAGTCCTAACTAACCAAACTCGCCATGGTGCTTTTCTCTCTGCCTGTGAACCAGATGCCCTAATAGCTTTGTACGAGAGTCACGGCAGGTTTCTTAATACTCCACGCAAACCGTGCTCCTCTTCCCCTACGCATGCCCCCTATCCCATTTGCCAACTCACGGACATTTCAGATGACGGAGCGGTTATAGAAATAAGTCCAGTTACACAGCTGAAGCGCCCCCTAGCATGCACGCCGGAGGCTAGTATAGGGTTTATGATTACGAAAGGGGCATTCAATATGTCTCACTACCATAGAGTTACAAAGTCATAAGTGCCATTCAGTCGACCATTAAGGTCGACACTACGGCTTATAAACAAAAGAAAGTTGCAAATATGACTCTGGCGTTGCGCTACCAACCAGCCTATCCGCTCCTATCAGCGCGGTCTACCCACTTCCACCGTATTCTTGATATTAGCTCCGGAATGGACCTCCGCCGGCAGAGGTCTCTCCAACACTCAGCCGACCATTTAAGGTCTACACTACGGCTTATAAACAAAAGAAAGTTGCAAATATGACTCTGGCGTTGCGCTACCAACCGGCCTATCTGCTCCCATTGGCGCGGTCTACGCACTTCCACCATATTCTTGATATTTGCTCCGGGGTGGACACTCCGCCGGTAGAGGTCTCTCCAACATTAGAGTTTGTAGTTTTGCCTATAAATTTCGAGCTCTCCCCCGCCCTGCCTTTCCTCCCCTTCTCTCCAATTCATCTTGCAACCACAGTTGTCAGTCAGTACGAAACCACACACATTGTTGTCAGTCAGTCAGTACGCAACCACACACATTGCTGTCAGTCAGTACGCAACCACACACATTGTTGTCAGTCAGTACGCAACCACACACATTGTTGTTTACATTTTCTTGCTTTGACCACCGGAACACACAACTCTTCGAGTAGGGGATTCCACTTCGCTGCCACTTTGCTCTTGCTGACGGTGCTCTCAGGACTTTCTCCACGATGCCTTCCCGACAGACCAACCACCTCGACGGCGAGGTACCCTTGAAGGCAACTTCACGCAGGGAAGCCCTAAGCTGCGGCATCCGGGATCTCATGAGATCGGCGCAGTCTTATGCGCGCAACAGAAGCTTTTCCCGCGGAGACAAGCGGCGTCTCTAGGAAGGACACGCTCCTCCAGAGATACTTCCGGCACTGCCAAAAATAGGGGCGGCAACCCCCAACCGTACGACCGGCGGAAAGCGGTCCGGCGCCGCCCAGATGAAGGATACGATAAAGAAGACGACGGAGGGAATCATACGGAGGCTCCTCCGGCCACCCCACAGATGCACCACCGCCCCTCCCCGATCACGGTGTTGCCCGCATTGCAACCCGTGATCGGGGCGGCGGCAAGGAGAACGACGAGGAAGGCGACAAAGGGGGGGGGGCGGGGGTGATG
>QJNX01000209.1:37382-109567 GCA_004155925.1 Monosporascus sp. MG133 | reverse complement strand
AAAAATACCATTTATCGTAATTAGTGCGAGAAGGATAGACGGTTACTTATAGCCGCATATACGGGAGTAAGGTTAATTGGAGGCGTATGACGGTCAAATAATGTGTGTGAAAGTTGCGCGACCCGTCTGGACTAGCTAAGTAAGCAAGTACTCTCTTGTACTGTTGCAAGTTACGTGCCTATCAGAATAGCGCCTTACTAGATACGTAAGGTGGTGTGCCAGGACTTCTGCTCATCGAGATCGAACTTTGGTGCACCTGCTCTCGAGCGGAAGCCGATTTCGCTAGCGACTGTACGTTTCCCCCGGGGCCTCGCAAATGTGGTCGTGCCGCCGCGCCCGTAATCCTACGCTGATTCTCTGTCTTTATCTGGTGCTTTAGCGCTTACTTGGTACCGATGATCCACCTTGCAGCTTTCTCCAGTGGTAGTTGCGTTCTCCATGGGTGACAGACCGCTGTGTTCGTATAGATTAGGTGGGTTCGAATATTCGAACCTTACTGGTGCACAATCTAATCTGGAGACATTTTCCGACGCAGAAGCGTCCTGCGAGGGAGAGAGCCTCGGACGTACGGGCTTTATTGTCCGCTCGCAGTCCTAGCTATATAGGACTGGTGGTAAAGATGGGATGGGAATTAGTTACTGATAAAACCCAAAGGTGCCAAAAAGGCCGCCTTAATTATGTTTTCAATCAGGCCGCTTTAAACCTACGTCGTCAATAACGTTGCGCCATTCATTTAGTTAAGGCCCTTTAAATTCGCTGAACCGCCGATCGTGTCATACTAATTGTTATGCCCTAATCAATAGGAAAGGCATATTTAGCCGAATCCACACTACAAAAAACTGCAATTGCACTTCCTTAAATTAATACCTTTTTTTCCTCCGGTAATTATGGACCAGATGTAATTTTCCCTATGTACTCGTAGGTCCGTGGTTGGATTACCTAGGTTTGCTTGGACTGCTGCCAAGTTACACGGGCAGTGGCTATTTCCCATGTAATTATAAAACCGCTCCTCGCTTACTCCGAACCTTGCTCTATCCTGTTTGCCTCGAACTCCCTGATGCGCTGCCGGCTTATGGTCGATTCCTTCTCCCAAGAATTCTCACTGTCGGGACGACCTTCCATCTTACATAGTACTCGACTTCCCGCGGCGTCTCCGCTTGTCAAGCAATTCCACGCCCAAATGGTTCCCTCCGTAATCCCGGTAGGCCTTTTCAAACTCGTTAACCAGTTCGGCGCTTATATTGGCTGGCCTCTCCCATATGTTGTCCTCGTCAACGAAGCCCTTCCACTTCACAAGGTACATGACTCTTCTTCCTTGCTGCCACTTCGCAAGAAGCCCTTCGGCCTCCCATATGTTCTCCTCTTTGTCGATTGCTGTCAAACAGCCTGAGACCACGATATGGGATATCCTCGAATTGTTTTCTTCAGTATATTAATGATTGTTGATGATAACAGCTAACTGTCTGCGTCAGGGTCTCAAGGAATTAATCCCTCATACTAATCAGCTGTCACCCGTCTTCCTTTCAGCCCTTAGCGCGTCATACGGCCCGATTCCTTCCGACCTCAAGCCACTGTATCTGACAATTGCAGTTGGCATATGGGCTACTCCACTGCCGGCCGACTCCGCGGCCACGCCTTCCACGTATCTCGATGATGAGATACCATTCCGTAGCTCCGGATGAATTAACTCCATCGGCGCAGTAGGCTACGTTGGGGCTTTTGGCAGCATCTTGCCTATCCACTTCTCTTGGAATGACCCGGTATCGTTGAAAGCCGTGAGGATATCTACTAACATAGCAGAATCCGAGATCTCAGAGCAAGAATCGCCCTCGCAGAGGGTTTGAGAACTAGTGGATGGAGAATAAATAGAGAGTTCCGATAGCGACTCGTCCCGAATCTCTGTGTCGGAGTTAAATAACGAGGACAGGGACGTATTGGTGCCGGAGGAGTCGATATCTCCTTGCTGTTCGGTGGCACCAAAGGTAGATATGGATGCAACACTACCGTTTCTGACATTATGATTCTCGCCGCCGATCGAGAACGAAGAGCTGGTTAATCCCGACCCGTCCCGGATGAAATCTCTAGCGCCGGTATTCTCGGCTGAGGTATTCACGAGGTTCACGCTTACGGGATTCTTCGGAGAATGTGGCCTCCTCCGCCGATCGGCCGGCACCCCAAAGATCTCTCTCTTTTTGGCCGAACTCGAAGAGCGGAGGTCTTTCTCGTCATCGCTGTCAGCGCACGATTTGCGCTTTTTGAGGGCTCTCGGCAAATGGGCGCTGTGCATATCTCCGAGATGATGCCACAAATCCGCTTCCGAATGGAATGTTCCACGGCATGACATTGGGCATGAAATAAGAGCTCCTGGCTTGGTGCTCGCAACATAGTCCGGAATACAGCGAGAGATGTGTCGCCGCCAGGCCGACCGATCCGTGAACTGCTGTAGTCTCTCACATGCCGGCAGGCCCTCATCACCAAGGTGAACGGGACAGTACCCGGCACAAGCAACAGCATGTCGGAAAATAACTGGATCACATCGGGAAGGGGCGTCTCCGATGTCAATGTGGGTCTGGCGGTCGCGCTCCCATTCTGTCTCGCTGTTTATCCACTGGCTGCAGAGAAAACAGAATTGGGCATAGCCGCATGCTTTCTTGAGAAAGGACTCGTAGCAGTTAAATACGTGCTTCCATCTAAGTGGGTGGAGGATGCTAAAGTATCAGAGATTATGTTAGCCTTGGTGGTAATAAGTCTAACTGGAGAGTGTTTCCTTACCTTTCTATGTTCGTGTCGCAATCAGGCGCCGGACAGACACTATCTACGGGCCGCAGCACGTCCTGGTAGGCAACCCGGCAGTCACCCGTGTGCAGAGCAATAAGATCCTTCATGACCGAGATTCCTTCCGGGCTCCGCAGCGGAACTCTCAGGGATAAAGTCCGCGCGAGACGGTCGCGTTCGGGCATCATGTGGCGGATACGGTTGAAGTGAGTCTTCTGCCAGTCGCTTAGGCGATGCGCTTCACGCTCGGCCTTGGGTACTCACTTTTGGCTCTGTCGGAACTTTTCCCGCTCCTCATGTTCAAGCTGCGCTCGGCTTTTATAAGCCTTAGACCGTTCGTCCTTGAGCCAGGCTAGGGCCGCCTGGTCCGCGGCTGTCTTGATCTGTAGTGAAAGGCTCTCGATCTGTCGAGTTAGGGCGACATAGTCGTCCCGGCTCTCTAGTTCCGCCTGCGCTTTCGACGGGAGTGATTGCCGGAGGTCTGGGTTTCTCTTCATTATTGCGGTCCGGAAATCTTGCGTAAGATCGTTTCGAGGCTGCATTTCGAGAAAGCATGCCGCACCGTCGATGGTGGTTAAAGAGTGCAGGTAATGGCCTACAAGGGTCTTCAAGCTTCTCTACGCGGCAAATTACGCCACCTGGCCCATTAAGGCGCCGCTATCTGATCCGAGGCTGTTAGTTATGTCACTGGTTTACCGGGATAGGGTAAATGCTTTACCGTTAACCTTGATGAGGATTTCGCGGCGTATGGCATGTATTGCCAAGCCATTAATGAATCCCGCCCGTTTCGCCCACTGCAAAACCTGATTGCCCCATGCCTTGTCATTTTTCGCCTTATTTCTGGGTCCACTTTCGGACCATTCTGGAAAGACGGGCTTATCCAGCATGTCATCCGCCCAGTCCAAGAAGCAGAAGCTTTCCCCTTCCTCCGGGATGACACTGAGGACATCCTCAATAGTCCTGTAATCGCGGAACGCCCGAGCTGAAATGATGTTAATGAGCCAGTGGAGCATAGGCTGTGCGAAAAGCGGAGGTGGTAAGCCATCTGGACCCTCGAGCCTCTCGGCCAGGGGATGCTCTGGTCTGGGCATCGATGAGCGCTGTATTCGTGGGAAAAGAAGGTCGCGTAACTTACTGTTTATAATCCAGGCCCTTGCAGATCTTCCTTTTGAAGTCCAGGTTAATATCTGGCTGCCCGTCTTTCCATCAAACAAGACAAATGAGATCCTATTTATAAGTCAGCCTTAGGTGTTAGTTTTCGTTCTATCTGGTCGGCTTTTACCTCGTATTTCGCTCCACGCACCTCCCGAAGTCTCGCGGAGGTGAAACAATGGATATGGATGTTTAGCAGATTGGCTGCATCTAGGTGACTCCCCTCATGTATGTAATCGTGAAAGTCGCTAACCCAGTGGTAGAGATGCAGATTAACATAGCTTTCTATTGTAAAAAAAGTGGGCGTCTTTTTTTCCCTGGACAGACCGATCTTCTCGGCCAGCTCGCCGTCGATGGACTTTCTCCCGTCAGTATCGAGGCGCACGATAAACCTTAACGTCGTAGCAAGGTTAATTAATGCTTGCCGGTGCCATTGAGTTTTTAACCTCTTCAGGGATATCGATGTGCATCTCCCGTTCCCACATGTTGTAAAACCTCCGCATCTTGTTCCTTACGCTGAACGTAGTTGCCCTTCCCTTTTTCGTCTCCCCGCGGCCAACCTTGGCTTTAAGCCTGGCTTTGATTCCGCGGCTGATAACCTCGGCGAAGTGCTTCATCACTCGCATGTCGCGCGGATCGCGTTCAGGAAACGTAGCCAAGTACCTACGAGAGGGTTAGTTGCTATTCCTAACTGGTATGTAATAGACGTACGCATTCCATATCTCCATTTCTCGAGTATAGGCGCTCTTGCTGTTTGGCTTCAGGTTTCTCCGGACTGGATGAGGGTCGAAATTAGACAGGTCTGTCGAGAGCCCGTCGAAAAATGCTGCCTCGACCACTCCGCGTCCGTACAGCGACAACTCCGCACTGCTCTGTGCCATATTGAAACGGGATGTCGCAGATATGAAAATGAGAAGACTGGGAAAGCATTGAGCTGTGGTGTTAACAAACTGGGCACGAATAACGAGGATAGATGCGTGCGGGTAAGGCCATTCTTATAGACTTTGAGAGGAGCAGAAAGGAAGAAACGGGAGGGCGATGGTACAAGGTCGAGGCCGTGTTGCGGTATGCTATCTTGGTCAGGGAGTCTTTTGCGGCCACTTTTGTGTTCGGGGGGGCCATTTCAGGACCCCTGGGTTATAGTTGGAGCTATTCAGACAGTTCTGCAGTACAGCGGCGTTAGTGCCTGTGCAGGGGTGAGCACAGGGTGATTAGCGCCTGAAGGGGCCTGAGCAAAAGTGGCGAGGCTGCACGTGACCTCAGCAACTGTAAGTCGTCCAGATTGACGTGTCGTAACAGCATATGCTCGGGCAGCCCATCCCAGTCCCTCTCCATATGTTGTGTGCAATCATGACTCGAACCCGATAAGACCAGATTTTCCCGGGCTGTGAAGTATCTCCGCGTTCCCAAGTGGGGAATGGTGCCAGTGAGTATTAAGGCCCTCCGCTGTGCGGGGGTTAACCCCTGAATCGCAGTCGAGGATGACGAAACGGAATGTGTCGTCCAGGGGTTTCGCGGTTCTTCGGCAAGGCTGTGAAAGAGGATTATGCATTCGCCCATGACCCCGGCACAGAACTCCTGGTGGCTGAGGGATCCTCGGGGATTACCTTTGGGGATTTGAGCGTCCACGCTGGCATGCAATGTTGCCAGCGGTGATAGACGCACCTTGCTGATCAAGTGAGGAGCCGGCCTTGTCTCTGACACCCCAATAGGGCGCGCGATTGAGCTGGGTGCATGCCGCCGAACTCAAGCTAATTGACTCCGGGTTCCTATGAAATCATGCAGTGAGAACCCTGAACCAAGCTCTTTCTAACGGTAAGTAAGTCCTTAAGTATCCATCTATGCCGCCTGAGGAGGAGGACCCGACGCACCGTTCCAAGGCTGACGAAGTAGGTACGTAGGTTGTCTTGATACTACCTCAACACAACTTACACGGGTAATTAGCGGACTAGGCTGGACTAGTATTATTGATGAGCGGAGGCGAGATGTTGTATCTTGAGCGATTGCCATGAGGGGACAGGCACTCTGACATTCAAATTTAATTCAAGCCTTTGCTGCTTGGGGACCTACTCATTAACCACTCCATGAAAGCCAACTCCCGGGCAGCGTGATCGACGGTCAGGCCATGTACAAGTCCTCGACCTAAATGGGTATACGGTCCTCTGTCGGCAACATCTAATAGCTGCGATCTCTCAAATTCACCCCCTAAGCATTATTCACAAAATCAACATAGGAAAGTCGGATCCATGCTAGTGAATTGCAGAGGCTCTACCAGCCCGGATAGGTCGATTTGGTCACAGCGGTAGTTGTACCTATATGCATCAGGGCCATCCTCTGTATCTTGCCAGACGTATGTACGTAAGTATGTAGCAACCATCGAGCCATTCTCCGTTAGAATGTTTGGAAGCTTTTCGTCCTCATGGAGATCCCTCCAAGGATAATCGACCTTCCCGACCTCCAAAGCAAATACCAAGTATAACATGCGGACGGACCCCATTGATAAATCGAGACTGGCCCCCCATAAGGAAACCTGACGGCAAACCGCATTTGCCCGTAATCTTGGTAAATTCACTACGGGCATAGCGTCCTATCCTCCGAGGGAGCCAATCAACAGACACCCTTGCCGCATTTTCCCGCTCAGGGTGTTGTCATCCAGAGTGGCATGCCCCGCCGCCTCAGATCTGAAGGCTTTCCAGTCCCTGAAGACACCGGTTACTCCTCGTCCACCGGATAGAGATGGTTGCCCACGAGCTTGTTCATCTGAAACATGTCCACTTTAGCCTGCTTGAACACGGCCTGCATCTTCTCATCGCACCGTATTTGCCGCTTGTCGGTTGGATCCTGAAGGTCGTTCGCCTTGATATGCTCCCACAACTTCTTCACTACCTGCGGCCTCGACAGCTGCGGAAAGGTTAGACAGATACACCCCAAAAAGGAGTTCCGAGGCATAGAACAGTTATGATGAATACTAATGTGAGTGGAGGGGAAAAGGGGCTTCATCTTACCTGAGGCTCACCACAGAGCTCGGCTAGTGAGTAGCTGAGGTTGAAGGGCTTTTGGAAACCTCCGCCGGCTTTTCGCGGCTTCTTTTCCGCCCCGTCCTCGTCCTCCAAGTCGCTGTCGTCCTCGGGTCGGACCTTCTTGGCGCTCTTCTTCCGGGGCGTGTCCTTTTTCTTTTTCGGGGCCGCCTTAGACTTCGTCCCTCCTCCGCGTGTCGCTCGCGTTCGCGAATTCTCTTGCGCCTGAAGGAGCGCCGCCAGCTTGGCGTCGGCATCCTCGGTGTCTTCGCTCTTTTCCTTGCGTTGCTTCTTCTTGGGCGGCTGGACCGACACCTCGATCTCGTCGCCGTCGGCATCGGCGCTTACCTCTTCGTCGCGATGGCCATTGGCCTGTCGTTTGGGAGAAGGGCGCGGGGACGGGGGTTGAGCCACAGTTACTTCGGAGGCAGAGGGTGCAGCGGTAGACGAATAGGCGTCGAAACGCTCCTCGATGAGAGTCTTGATTGCATTCTGCCAAGGCGAGGGTCAGCCCGCGCCTGCGAAATTCTGCGACAACGATGGACCTTTCTCGCCAGACACGGCGGCCGGTTCGAACAAGAGAACAAAACTTACTTTTTGGTCGGTGAGGTCCTTGCCGCCCAGAGCGGCTTCGAGGCCCATGCGAATCTTCTTACGCGTCACAGTCTCCAAGTCGACAGTCGCGAGGATGCCATCGATGATTTTTGTGTACTGGGTCTCCTCCTCCGGAGTCACTATTCGGAAGAGTCAGGCACATGAGGCTCGAAGCACGAAGCACGCGGAGAGCGCAAGCGACAGTAACCACGCGACACGTCACAGCATAAATCCAAGCCATACGGGGAGAACATACAAGGCGTCGTCATGGTGGCAGCGCGTATCTCGGTTAGGTCGGATAAACGTCAAAAGGGCGAAAGGGACGCTGCCAATACGGCGTCGCAATGGCGCGGAACAAGTTATGTAGACTTGGTTACTTCGGTTGCTACCTCTGTGGCCTGTCTCAAAAGAATTGTACCATCAGCCGGCGCAGGGAGGTATAAGGGATGTCGTCTACAAAGAACGACCTGTGATGCGATCAACTTGTCAAAGTTCAGAGCATAGCGTCGACGTGCTAGAGAAGGTGTATCCGTCGCGGATTTATTGGGGGGCGTGTTCCGGCTATAGGCGCTTGAGGAAGTTACCGAATGCGGCTTGGCCGCGATGATGTGTGGGACGGTCAACGGTTGGCGGGAGGACGTGGGTATCGCTTAGACACGCTCTTGGAACGGTTAACCTTATGATAGCGGGTCTTGCTGACCCGGCCTTTAAGCACAATTTACTGATTAGCAGAACGTCAGTGAGTGTAGAAGACGCCGGAAAAGTGGCTAACGGAAACAGATGCGAGTGCAGGTAGGATATGATGATCATAAAAACAGGAGACGTTGGTGGTAATAGGTCGATATTTTGAATTTGGCGCGAGACAACCGGGGCCAATTGAGCCAACCAAGCCGGCTTAAGCGCCGCAACCCACTCCGGCCGACTCTTTGCTTGCTCTATTCTTAAAACGACGTCCAAAAAAAAAAAAAGAGAGAGAGAGAGAGAGAAAGGCGATATTTAACCTTATCGAGCGAGGAGGAATAAACGAAGCATGCGACATACCTTTATTCTTTCCGTCAGATCAAACACTGAAAATACGGACGGACGAACCCCAAATTGCTATACTGCGTGCGATTATCCTGTTATGTGCGTAAGTGGTCGATATCCACTTTGAGGCTGGGAGAAGTGTTGCTGCACAGGTACTGTGAGTAATTGTGTATTCGTATGTATACTACTTAACTAGCTGTCAGGTGAGCTGGCAATGGTAAAAAGTAAGGCGGACAACGGGGAAAGGGAATTACAGTAAAGCGGGGGCCAAAGGTAGCGCGGAAGTGATACGCCACAGTAGCTGTACCCAGCCACCCCTCCCCCCCCGGCGCCCACATTTATGATCCAACTCACCCAGGTAGGTAGGTAGGTACATGTAACTCAGGCTCTATATGTTGTGCGTAAGGTAGAGACGTATATAGGTAGGTATGTAGATAAAGGTGGGATGTACTTTGAAGCAGCTTTTGCGATGTCTGGGATGTACATAAGAAGCATCCAAGTTGAACGGTCGATGTGCGGTCCAGACAACCCGTAGACGGTCTGGTATGTTCACTGAGGCCAGCAGCAGCGGCAGGGCAGCTGGGGCCAGTTGGACACCCCAGAAGTGTAATTAATATAGCAATGGTAGTACCCTGCGTACCTAGTATGGCGTTTGATAGGGAAAGTGATGGTGGTCGTAGCAACAAGAAGATCAAGATCACCTGATGTAAGGGAATGCCTACCTGATTGACCGGTAGAATGAATGGTGAGGCTGGGAAGAATGCACTCCGCATGCAGGATGGGTAGTCAAACTTATTGGTAGAGACTGTACTTTGCACTGTAAGTGCCCAAAAAGAGAAGGGGTAAGTAAGTGCACGTGGTGCGAGGCTGCGGTTGAAGCCTTGAAGGCACATATGTACTTGTACGAAGTCACGGCCAGCAAGATAAAAGGCCCATCTCTCTTCTATATACATAACTACCTTGATGGCCCTTCGGGCATCTGATATAATCACCATAGGTCGATACACCTTCCAGATACCTAAGTTATAAGCATCAATGACCGTCCCCACCCGGACGTTCACTTTGTCTTTTTGTTCATCGTATGAAGTACTGACCACGACATTGAGGAAGGGCAAGGTACGGGAGTTGGCGGCTACTGTCATTTCTAATCAGAGTGCCCTAGCCCCGCTTAGCTTCTGAATCACACCCCTTTTTTGCAACGCAACTTTCATCTTCAAATATACGCTTCAAAATGATATACTTAGCAACCAGAAGGCTCCCAATTCGCGGCTATATACCATTATGTAGCCCTCGTCGAGGGCTACATTTTGATGCCGGGCACACCTTTATAGCTGCTATATTCGATAAGAAACAAGTTATTAAATAAAATTCTTTTGTTTTAACTTTATATATTCCTTAATAACTTGATTGATATAACAGTTAGAAAGGTGCACCCGGTATCAAAATGTAGCCCTCGACAAGGGCTACATAATGATATATGACTGCAAATTAGTAGCTTTTTGGTTGTTAAGATATATCGCTTTAAAGCCCGAAATGGTTAAAACTGACAACTTAGACGATTTCGAAGTTGTTTGTTGTAAGTAATAGTAATTAGAAACGCCCTTACCAAAAAAGGCTTAACGAGGGGTTGGTATTATTAAGCTAACGACGGGGAACTTTAATTAAAAAGGTCTAGTGCGGGGTTCATTTATTAAAAGGTTTAGTGCGAGGTTGCTACTGGGCTAACGCCACATTAAGCCTTTTTTGGTAAGGGCGTTCCAATTGCTAAGTGGGGGAGGGAACACTCTGATTCGAAACGGGAGTATCTACCGCACTATAAAGTACCTTTCCATGTTAGAGTTTATTTGAACCGAGCATGACTTGTGTACTACGTAAATGAGGCCTCTTAAGCTCACCTGCTAGTCTAAGCATTTTCGGGGTCTAGTTCGTCCACAGTTTCGCTCATCGATTTCCGGCATCATTCCTCAAGACGATGATCTATTTGGATTACAGTATCGAGGCTTGCATGACAGCCGTCAACTGCGAAATGCCCTTGCGAAATGCCCTGCGAAATGCCTAATGCACCGCCCGCTTCGCCCTAGCGAGGTCGACTTTCTACTGGTTTCCGATTTTCTCGCGGCCAATCGAGACATACCGTCACATATATGGCTGCAGCTGAACGGTAACATGCCCAATGCATCTCCAACTCCTATATTACGAGCCTGGTTCTTCATTGGTCTCTCTGCCTGCAGTCTAGGTTATTTGCATGAAGCTGGTATGACCTTGACCGATTCAGCCTCATGGACTGAATCAGGCCGCAAACTTTTGACTTTGTACGATCTCTTTCTTCCCTTCAGCTCTTACCTTTAAAAGCCCGCGGACCCGATCAAAAAGACTGACCAGAACTGGCTAGGCCTGCCTGAGTACCCAGAATCTACAAAATCTCCAAGTCAGTGCTGTGACACAGCTTCCAAAGGCGTTCAGCGATGTCAAAGAGAACTGCCGACCACGAGCCAGGAATATCCAGTACAGGGAAGAGAAGGATGACTGCGAGTGGCGTAGACCGGTTCCCAGGGACTGGTGCTACAAAGCTGCAATTGACAAATGGAGACTATACCGTCGGCTGGATCTGCGCTATAACTATCGAGTACGTTGCCGCGCGAGCTTTCTTCGACAAGGAGCACGGGAGGCCTGAATATCAATCGCCGAACGATAACAACGACTACACCTTAGGAGAGATAGGGAGACACAATGTCGTTATTGCCGTATTGCCAGACGGAGAATATGGGATAGCCTCTGCTGCCAGCGTTGCAAGGGATATGTTACACAGCTTCCCCAATATCAGGATTGGTCTAATGGTCGGCATCGGTGGTGGTGCGCCCAGTCCAAAACATGACATCCGCCTCGGCGATATCGTGGTCAGCACTCCATCTGACGGAAAGGGTGGGGTATTCCAGTACGATTTCGGCAAAACAATACAAGATCAGGCGTTCCGGACGACAGGGTTCTTGGACCAACCGCCGACCGTCTTGCGTACAGCAGTCAGTGGACTAAAGGCGCAGTACGAAAGCGATGGTCACCAGCTGGAAGAGGTTATCAATATTACCCTCCAGAAAAAATCGAGACTGCGGAAGAAGTACAGCCGACCGGATACGAGTACCGACAGGCTATATCGAGCCGACGTTGTCCATAATGATCAAGGTTGCTGTTGCTGTGCAACTGCCACAAGTGACGACATATCCAAATTGGTATCCCGGCTCGCACGGACTGAAGATGAGGATAACCCAGCGATCCACTATGGTCTGATTGCTTCGGCCAACCAGCTGATGAAGGACGCTTCGGTACGAAATCGACTCTCGAAAGAAAAAGATGTTCTTTGTTTCGAAATGGAAGCGGCAGGACTGATGAATCATTTTCCATGTCTGGTCATCCGGGGTATCTGCGATTACTCAGATACTCATAAGAACAAGGAATGGCAGGGGTATGCAGCAATGACGGCGGCTGCATATGCGAAAGCCCTTCTTTGTCGAATTCCACCAAATAAGGTGGATGCTGAAAAGAAGATTAGCGAACTCGGTTCGTCATTTTCAAGCCTCCATAATAAAACAAAGCATGGTTCTAATAAAGATATAGTCCTTGCCTCTGTATCCAGAACCGAAGGAAATATTGAAACGCTAAAATCTAAGATGAATAGAAAAGAGGATCTTGAGGTCCTCGACTGGATTACACCGGTTGATTATGGTTCTCAACAGAGCGACTTTCTCAGGAGGCGACAACCAGGAACTGGCCAATGGTTCCTCGACTCTGAAGAATACCAGAATTGGCTTAATACAAGGAAGCAGACGCTTTTCTGTCCGGGCATCCCTGGAGCTGGGAAGACAATCCTCGCATCAATCATTATGAACGACCTTTGGAACAGATTCCGCGAGAATACTACCGTGGGGGTAGCGTACCTATATTGCAGCTTCCGGCGCAAAGACGAGCAAACTGTCGAAGGTTTGATATCCAGTCTGCTAAAGCAACTAGCCGAAAGTCAACCTTCCCTACCAGGGTACTTGAAAGACTTGTACGACCACCATAAGACAAAGCGAACACGGCCATTAATTGAAGAACTCTTGAGGTGTCTACGCTTTATATCTGAGGCATATTCGAGAGTTTACATCGTTATTGATGCACTCGATGAATGTCAAGCTTCTAATGGTTGCCGAGATCGATTTCTATCCGAGATCTTTCATACACAAACCAGTGCCGAAGTTAACATCCTCGCAACCTCCCGTTTCATTCCAGAGATTGAAGACAAATTCAGAGAAAGTGCGATATTAGAGATTCGTGCTGACAAAGACGATATTCAAAGATACCTAGACGATCATATGTCACAATTACCAACATTCATTGGCCGCAATTATGACCTGCAACAAGAAATCAAAACTGGTATTAGTAAAGCGGCAGACGGGATGTATATATACCCTTGATTTTATGATTTAATGTCATACTAACCTAGCTAGGTTCTTACTTACACAGCTTCATCTTGACTCGCTAAGAGGTAAAACATCATTCAAAGCTGTCCGTACCGCTCTGAAAAACCTGGTTACTGGGTCGGATGCATATGATCATGCTTACGAAGACGCAATGGAACGAATTAATGGACAACTTCCAGTACAAGCACAGCTCGCGAAGCAGGTTCTATCATGGATTACCTGTGCGGAGAGACCACTCGCTACAAAGGAGCTACAGCACGCGCTTTCAGTAGAAGTTGGCAAGTCCCATTTTGATGAGGAGAATCTGTTACAGGCCGATATGGTCTCTCTGTGTGCTGGGTTAGTCACGATGGACGAAGAAAGCGGCATTATCCGACTGGTCCATTATACAACACAGCAATACTTTGAGCGAACACAGACAAGATGGTTTCCGGATGCACACTTTGATATCACAAGAATTTGCATTACTTACCTTTCGTTTCAGTCATTTGAAAGCGGCTTTGCGCAAACCGACGTGGAATTTGAGGAGCGCCTAAAATGGAATCCTTTTTACGATTACGCTAGTCACAACTGGGGACATCATGCCCGTCTTGCCTCGACCTGTCAAGACGTTCTATCCTTTCTCCAGAAGCGAACTCAGATTGAAGCATCAAGTCAAGCATTGCTTGCGTCAAAGCGCTACTCGACACATTTAAACTTCAGTCAAGAGGTCCCAAAGCGAATAACTGGATTACATCTAGCAGTATACTTTGGCCTTAAAGAAACAGTAAAGGCTATTATAGGGGAATATGATCTCGATGTGAAGGATAGCTATGGCCGAACGCCGTTATCATATGCAGCAAAGAACGGGCACGGGGCCGTAGTACAGCAGCTTCTCGAAAAGGGTGCCGATATCGAGGCCAAAGACAAAGATGGCCAGACGCCGTTATCGTATGCAGCACGGAGTGGGCACGGGGCGGTGGTGCAGCTGCTACAGTCCTGGCAGGAGATACACCACGACTCATGAAACAGAACCTGTCTTTCTTACATCTCCTGTCTATTTCTGATCACTTTGCAAAGAAAAGGTCTGGGGGACCACTAGTGTTTATATATCTATGATTTGCCACTATATTTCTAGAAATAATTAGACTACACTAGTGCCAGTCGTTTACGCGTGGGATACCGAGACAGCTGGCTGTAAGCGGTTTGTTCAGAATATCATGACCAGTAATGGGAATTACACGTGATTTGTCCTTGCTGTACGGAGCTAGGTAGCTGAGAGGCTACGAGTTATCTACCTGGATACACGATGGACCTGAGGGTAAGTGTTACCTGCAGGCGGCATATTGAAGATGTGGGAATGGAATCGTGTCAGCGAGTTTCCGGCGCTTACGCCTTAATGTTAGTCGGGACAAATCTGACAGCGTGGCACAGCTCAGTGAGCCCTAAAAAGGAGCGGCATCGATGGCGGATGCATCACCGCCCTTATCTGCACCGAAGGCGACATCTTGCCGAGGGCGTTCTAACGGTCGGTCCGCAATGCCACTCCTTTTCCGCCTCTAGACCCAAGCGCCCGGCCGGCAGCGGACCCTCCGCGGGTTCACACTCGTCTTACACCAGTTATTCCCCCCCCCCCCCCCCCCCCCCGGGGGGGGGGGGGGGGTCGCAGACACCCAGGACCGGAGATGTGAGCCCATTAAGTGACATGTCCTCCGCAGTTGTCACCTCGCAAGGCTCATTCGAACACTTCCGCTGGAGCAATAGGTTTCGCCATGGACAACGCGGAGACCGCCCGGAAACATACGGGAATGGTGAACTAGATTCTTCAATATACCTCTGAGCGCGTTGTCTATGCCCGGCCGGCGGTGGATGACCAGTTGGCCGTGAAAAGACGATATTTGAACGCCAATGCAAGCCCCGCAAAACAGACGTGACGGAAACACGCACTATAATTGGCGATGCCGCTATTACAAGAAGAGCGCGGCTCCGAGCTAGAGCACAGGCAAGCGAAGGAGAGAGACCACGGATCATATGGCCGGCGCGCTCGGATGATAGGAGGCCTGACGCCCCATCCCCGAGTCTGCGGTGGGAAGGCTCCTATGCTCATAAAAACGGGCTCGGGGAACTTCATTCAACGAGATCTCCAGCAGCGTGAGGCGGTAGGCTTTGATGCGTGTCCAGAAGGGCTTGTAACCGAAGCGGATCAAGCGCCGGTGGAGGGAGGGGACGCAGAAGAACACGCAGAAGATGCAGGGTCCGCAGAATTTTAGGCATAGATAACGAGAAGACACGCAACATCGCGAACAAATGGCGATGGCCGGCGGCCAGAATCAACATGCGTCAAATGGCCTGCTTCGACAACTTCACTCCCACACACAACACTCCTCTATTCGCTATCCAGACCAGATTCTCCAACCCATCAGGGATAGGGCCCTGCGACGCGTTCGTACGCTACCTCGCAACGTACATTCAAGAACAAAACACCCCCGGCAATGCAGTCAACAGCAGCAGCTAACCTTTAAGGGTCGTACCGAATACCTTCGTATTGGCGCCTATTGCGATGCGAAGAGGTTCAAATATGCAGGCTCTCTCGGCTCGGTAACCCTTATTAGAAATGTGCAATGTCTTGGGATACTGCCAAAAGTGTCTGCACCCTACGCATAGTTCCTGGAAGAGACTATGACGACCGGGTGCATATACCAAAGCGTTGGACTCGAGCTACGGAATTACACCCCCACGGACATGCGGATCGATATCACAGTGGCCAGAAGCGACGACACATTCGACACACTAAAATGTTGGGTCATTCACGTCAACCTCATTGACTAACTGTTACTAGCTATTTCACCGAACCATTTCACCGAACCGCTGATCTGGTACCGGGCGGACAGATGGGCAAGGGGAAAGCGATAACCGATCTGACAAGCCCCACCTTGATGAAGCTCACTTTTTACTCGAGTGTGTACATTATACGCTGTGATAGCTACCTACGTACTCATTATTACCTATTTGCGTTTCTTCAATGCTGGCTTACCCTTTGTGCGTAGCGTGAAAAGGGGTTATAGACGATCACAACTCATAGGTTAGAGAAGTGATGATGTTGAGCTGAGAATCTGTTTGGTAGGATTGGTCGAGCCTAACAAATGCTAATGGGTCACGTGACCGGCCCACTAAGTAGCCAAAACCATTGCGATTTCGAACCTCAACAGGTTGCCCACACCCTCCCGTATATGCAATCTCAAGCTATCTGCTAGAAGGCGACAAGACATTAGCGCTAACAATTTTCCGAAGGTAGGTAACAATCTTTTTTCTATTGCCCACACTAACCCAAACAGCTTCCAGGGAATGCTTAGGGGGCCTAATGGAGGTTAAGTAGGCCTAGCATTCTCAGAAAAATTGTTGGCACTAACGTCTTGTCGCCTTCAAGTAGATACATCGGCCCGGGGTATACACACAGTACTAGTCTCGTAGGCTCAGAACCAGGCAGCTCTCTTGGGTCAGATCAAGACGACTTATTAGCCTCGGCCCTTCATCTACCCGGACAATTTTCGTAGCCCTAACCAATGTGTTCGTCAGGCGGTTGACACAAAAATTCGCGGACTTTCAACTGACCGTCCAACGACTCCTTGCATAATAACTTATTAGTTCCAGCAGATAGGCATACACGGGAAGCTCCAGGCTGTTGTTAATTATTCCCTTTACGTAAATAGAATGTTTCCCATTTTATATGTTGTGTTTTCATATAAAAATCGTCTGTACAATCTTTAGATCATTTGGGACGCCACGAATTTTCTTGTCAACTACCTGCTCGTCCTCCGCCGGGATCTGTCATCCTTGGCGTTAACAGCTCGGCCCGCTAATGCCGCGTTCGGTAGACCTTCGCAAGCCACGAAGCATGTAGTTCTGTACACGCCGAATCCTAGATAGTTGACTGACAGCGGCAGATCAAGGCGTGGCCGACAGGGGTCGTCACCTCCTTTGGCCACGCACCCTTGGCCGCGGGCAATGTCGATACTGAGTACCAGGCCGAATTTTAACGTCTCTGCCAGGCACCCCCTAACGTTAGGTCTAACGCTATTGTTATACTAGATATATAATTTGTAAATAAATTGGTCGATAACCATCTAGCAAAAGTAAAATGAGAATCATTAATTTACCTGTTTAAGATGTTAAAATTACTGATACGACGTTGTAACGGGATTGGTATCACGCTTATTTCACATTCGGGCCAGCCGTGAGACTTCTGCCATAAATATGTAACAACCCGTCCGAAGACTAGGCACCTTTTATGCAAATTCTGTGGAGCCGATTCGTACCTAGTAATCGTGAGCGGCGGTGCCACCGAGCATGCCATGACACCTGAAACAAAGAATACCCCTGGGAGTTGTACGCAAGACAGCCATTAGCCACTCGTACTCGATCGTTCTGAAAAAATGGGGCTTGTATACTACTAAGTGTAATAGTCGCTGAGAGTTTGTACGCTACTGGGTAGAACTTCGATCTTACGATGCCTTCGACATACGTCTTGCAACGACGGCGTTGATAGCAGTATTCAATCCGACAACAAACGCAACTCTCGAAGCGCTTTCATTTGAATATAATATTACCATAAAAATGTTTGCGTATATATCCGTATTATACGGCCTCAAAATAAAATAGTCAAGTCGCGGGCCCACTGAATAAGAATGCCCCTCCTACAATAAACCAGGGGGTCAAGTGTATTGCGGGCCGTCATCTTCCTTGTACCTAATCGAGGCGGACTTTCAAGACGAGCTGAGTGGGGCACGAAGGATTGGATCCTGGGAGAGCTGAAATGCAATGATTACAATCCCAGACTAGCGGAATAACTCCGCCGTGAGGATAGATCCTCTGTGTCTCTGCGATGACTGTGTTGTTAGTAGGAGATCGGGACCGGGCGCCTGGTTTTGGGAGGCGTCTGTTTTGAAGCCGAAAGTTTGTAGCGTTTGTTATAACGCCAATCCCTGTGGTGAGTCAATGTTATATATATAAAACATCATGGTGGCATCATTGGTCGTGGCTGAGAGCGTTGGCCGTCAAATTGTCGGCACGAATCGGGCGGGATGGCTAGCGACGCCATCGAGCCAGGAAGGATATGACCCGCATGAGTCGGAAAAAGAAAGAAGAAGGACGAAGGGAGAAGGGCGAAGCTGGTACAGTATGTGCTCTCTCTCTCATCAGATTAACGCGGCCGATTCTGCAGTACCTAGCCTACAACTGAGGTCATGGGTAACGGGAACGCTGTCCTGGAGCAAATCACAACAGCAGCAAGGATCCGACGGGGCGCCAAGGATACATCTCAATACTTAAACAGCTCCATCAACGAATACCAGGTACCTAGTTTCATGCTTTCGATACTCCTTTTGTTGGGCCCCCTCTCCCTGCCTACAGTAGACTCGCGTGGTGTGGAAGTCTTCGGGGGTAATGCTGGCGAACAGGTTGAATGAACCCATGCCAACTTTCCGTGTAGCGTAACGTCTTTCAAATCTTGTATAGATAACCAGATCAGCCCAACCCGCCCTCTCCCGAAACCACGTGGCATCGAGGTTCAGCCTACCGCCACTGTACCTACCAACTTGCAAGCCACACGTCCTACATGGTGCTAACACTTCGAACCGTCTCGTGTGTGGTGTTCTCCTGTATAATCTTTGTGTTCACCTTCCTAAATGGTCAAAAGTCATGAAGACAGATCTACAAGTCACGGGGGTATTTTTAGTTAGTTGCCCTCGCCGGGTCCACTTCTAGAACTGGTAAATTCCAATACAAAATTGTATGGTAATGAAAATGCCAGACGTATCCCTAGTGCTTACCGCTATCGCCAGCTATCAGGAAAATCGATCTGGGTCAAAGTGGCCGATGTGTATTCCATACAGCTTCCATACTAGGAACGCCTCTACATTCTAGCTGTTTATAGGATGTTGCCCGCCGGTGGAGGTAACTAACTAAATAAACCCCTGTGACTTGTATATACTTCGTACTTAGTGTGCTAAAAATCCTCAAGGTAGAGGATCCATGTGCAAGTAAGGAGTAATAAGAAGAGAGTCTGACACGGTTCTCCAGGCTTGTCGTCCGTGTTAGATATTTCTTGGCATAGATTAGTCTTCCGTTGCATGTCTGGACGGAACCCCGTGCAAAACTATCGCTTTCTCGCCTTCGAACTGAACATATGACTTGCTACTTCTTGGCCGCGATGTAGTACTGATCCGTCTTCAGGAGCTCGCCTGCACTGGCCTCACATCCGGTCTTGTATTTCTTCAGCAACCGACCCATCAACAGTCAATTCACCGCGTTCTCAGTCTGCAGCCACGTCAATCGCGGTAGGCATCGTTACGCGGATAACCTTCCGGGCTCATGTTGTCCCCGACCAGCGCCGCATCACCGTATCGACGCCTTCTCCCGTCATTTCTATAATCTGGACGTCGGATTAGCATGGCAGCGAACACGGAAGGCTTCGGCCAGTTGCGGCCGGAAAGCGATACACTCTCATCTTTACCGGATTACCACCGGAAAGGCTTGATCGCCATCTCCGTGCTCGGGACTATGTCGTTCATTTCTTCAGGCGCGCTGTTCCTCTACCTAACGGTGAAGTTGGGGAGATGGTATTTGCAGGCTCCCAGCGCGCAGGAACAGCCGGAAGAGGACCACGCGGCGTCGAACGATCTGACCCTCGGCCTGGCGCAGAAGAATTTCGGACGTGGTCAACCTAAGCTGACTGGCGGCGAGCGGCCGAGGGACGTGCAGGATGTGCAGCACCAGAACCGGCAGCCCCCGAAGAAGAAGGCGCCGAATCAGTTCCTCATCCTGATCCTTAATCTGCTTCTAGCCGATATGCATCAGGGGACCGCGTTCATGCTCAGCGCGCGGTGGGTGAGAGATAACGGGATTACCGTAGGGACTCGAACGTGCTGGACGCAAGGCTGGTTCGTCTCGAACGGAGATCTCTCCTCGAGCTGTTTCACCGGCGCCATCGCCGTGTATACATATCTCATCATCGTGAAGAATCGGAAGCCACCGTACAGGTTGCTGTATTCTGTCATGGCGGCTCTCTGGGTGTTCGTCTATTTTATGGGTGTCCTCGGCGTCATTGTCACCCAGAACGGAAAGAATGTTGGAGGGCTGTACGTCCGCGCCGCGGCCTGGGTAAGTGGACCTACATTGTACCAAACAACAACCTCGCCGCATCCACGCCGGGACTAACGATGACGCAGTGCTGGCTGAATATCGAGTACGAGAACTACCGTCTATGGTTCCACTATTTCTGGATATTCCTCTCGCTCGCCCTAACAACTGTTCTCTACTCGCTCATCTTCTACCATCTTCGGCCGAGGTCGTCGTCGGCGTCCCAGTCCTCGTCGGGCGGACAACAGCAGGACGGAGAGCCCTCATCGACCCGCCGGTCCTCGAATTCGCACCCCGCATTTCTCATCTACCCCTTGATATACGTCTCGTGCACGGCGCCCCTGGCCCTGGGTCGTATCGCGACGATGGCGGGAGTCAACGTTAGTATAACTTATTTTTGCGTGGCGGGAGCGTTGATAGCGTCCAACGGTTTTCTGGACGTGCTATTGTTCTCGACGACGCGCCACTTGGTGCTATTCAACGCGCCCGCCGACTCGGACGATACGGGTCTCAGCACGTTCGCGTTCATGAGGACGCCACGCGACCGGCAGTACGGGAACATGGTCTGGGTGCAGGGAGGAGCCCGGAACACCGCCTCGGAAGGTGGGAAGCCCCGGGGACGACGGAAAAACGGCGGTTCCGGATGGGAGAGGATCGGTGAGCGGATCGGCTGGGGAAGTAGGAGAAGCCATTACAAAAGCACTTCTCGCGAGTGGGTCGGGGGGCCGGGCAGCGTGAGCCAGGAGTCGTTGAGGGGCGGATACGGCTACATGGCGGACAACGGGATCCAGATGGACACCGTCACAACGGTGGTCGTGGAGGTCGAACAGGGCAAGAAGCCGTATTTCTCGCGAGCGGCGTCCGCGATCTCGGGCGAGGACTCGGATAAGACAGTCGAGCAGCAGGCGAAGGGTCTGTAGGCTTTTCTTTTTTGTCTAGAAAAAAAAGAATTTTACAGCTCTCGTAACGCCATGTGGGGATGAAGCTGATCGACATGAAAGGCCGGCGCCGTGCTAAGCAACTCCTCGCTGCCGTAGACATCTGATCGTCGAGGATGGCGTGCCACGCTATATCAAGGCTATATAGGCGCGACTTCTACTGAGAGAGCTACCGCTACCAAACGCTTTTCTGCGGATAAGAGCAAGTTTGACTCCGGTAGTTTACAGGTAGCGTGCCTAATTACAAAGCTTGCATTTGATTTATATGATGTCCAGTTAGTTTTGATTTCCGTTTCCCTAGGCGTTTAATCACGGCCACGACGTACCTCGGTAAGCTGAGTAGCAGCCGTGGCCTCCGAAGCCTTACGACTTACTCGCCGCGTTTACGGCAGACCATGAGGACCACGACGTGAAATATTGGCTTGCCCATCAGGATCCTCTGCGTCGTTGTGAACGATATCGACTCTGCCATGCGCGATTTAGAGAAATAAAGGAATGCTTAATGGCATGGGATATAGGTTTCCAGTAGTCTCCGACTGGCCGTTGAAATGCTCGAGACTGCATCCTTAGGTTAGGCTGTGCGATCCAACGTAGACGAATTGCACGTCAACTCGAAACGCCAAGGCTCGTTGTCCATGAAACGGATCCTACAGCAGCAACAAGCAACACCATAAGTTAATTATAACTACCAGCCATCAGCTAACCTGCTGGCATACAGATAACCTCATCACCCTGGCTATGGAGAAAAGAACATCTGTGTCCTCTAATCAAGCAAAATACAAGAGCCACTACGTATGGTTGGTCTGACCGGAAACTGTGTAAGCACCATAGCCTGGCTGTGGTTCTTACTAGGTAAATATGGCACTGGTATAGACATCAGGACCTTCTGTGATCATGCGCTTCAACATACGGAGGTGGGTGTTGGCGGTTGACGGATGCCCAGTTGCCTCGGGATTTGATATAAAGCGGCACAACGCTGCCGTGCTTCCGTTTGCACGAAACTCAAGGGATGGCGAGGTATCGTTAACGCGGACAAGGTGGGAGGCTTCCTTCACCGAACCAACTATTTCGTACACATGTAGAGGCCAACTATGTACACGAGGCTGGGTCAGGTTGGTCCTACGTCATCTGTTGTTAAGGGAGGAACCAGGAGGCTCTGACTTGCGTGAGAGATATTGCATGGAGATGTTGAGTCGAAGAAGGCGAACCTGATGACTGAATCGATATTATAGCACTGTATCGTTGAGATAATATTGGCTTGATTGCGTCCCCTACCATCGAGTGACTTGGTTGAAGTGGTTACTCTGTTCCGCTTTGTCGTCAACCCGGCAGCTACTCCATGCATCTAAAGCTGCTGGCTGTGCCGTCTCCATCGTCGGCTGACCAGCCACGTGGACACTAGCCACATTCGACGGGATACGTTACCCGCCCGGCAATCGAAATCTGAAACTGTGAGAAGATCAACGCACAGCCCGCGTCGCTACCCCTCCTATCCTTCGTAAAGGCATGGTTCTTTGCTGAGGATGCAAATCCGGGTACGCGTAAATGGTAAGACAGAGACAACCCTTCACGTGTTGCACCCCTACGCTTTCTCACCCTCTAAGCTATTCTGTTACAATGTTACAATAGGCCAAGCCACCTCGAGAGACGGGGTGCCACATACAGTAAGCCTCTCGTGCCTCTGTTACCCCTTATAAAGGGAGTCCTGGTGCTACGTGTGATGTAAAGCCTTGAACGCTGATCTACGTAAGGACCTACTAGGCATTCCCCAGTACTTATCTTGCCCACACACTGCCACATTCGCCAGCGCCCGAAACGTCCCATCCACTATTACGTAGGTAGCACACGTACTTACCTATTACCAATATGTAAGTAATATATCCCAATATATGTAACACACTACCCGGGGGGTATTTGGAGGATGCGTTTGTTTTCTGCCTAAGTGAATCGCGCGCATTTTACCGAATTAATGAAAAAGGTCATGCCTCTGCTCACCCAACCGAACCCACCATATTACCCAATTGTTTTTCGCACGACGCCAACAACAGCACTGTCATCTTCATGTTTCATTTCACCCTTATCCCCCTCCTCCATTTCTCCCAGCCATCATCGTCAGTTACCTATCTCCCGTCAATACCAATGGTTTGACGCGGGTCTGTGAACTAGGCCCGTACTGTAGCTTCGACCCTAACCTGACGGATTAGTACTAGGCAAGCACACAGGCGCAAAGCTCCCGAGGGCCGCTCAATACTCGCTAGGGCTTCTCCGCTCGTTTTTAGCGTAAACCTTCTTCTCGCCTACAGGACCTAAACTTTACCGCAGTACCGTATTACCACCAGCATCCTCGCAACAACCATCCTCGCTAGCGGGCCGCGTAACTCCCATTGTCCGTTGCGCACCAACAATCCTCGAAATTGCTTCGTACTTATATAGCCTTATTAGGCAGTTCGACTATCCGCCTATTCGGTGTTTATTATCGCTTTCCAACCTACGATACTACCACTATTGTAGGGGATCTATGCCCACCTTGCCCTAGCTGTCGAGACATCCGCTGTCCAGAGCGGCTAATGTGGATGCACTCGACGTTGGGGACATTCCACTGGCGACACGTTTCGACTTGAGGGGGAATCTGTCGATTCATCCCGGCCGAGTGGTCTCCGTACAATCCGCTCTCTTCGGTTGGCTCGGCACCCACCATCGGGTTTTGCGTTGACGACTACGTTAGAGGGTTTCTACGCAGCGTCTCGTAACTATACTTCGTATTAATTCCGGCTCCTCGCGATCCCCTGCTTTCACCGCCATAATTCTCAATCGACCCATTCCAGCAACTCCCGGGGAAGCATTCTCTTTCCCAGTCATCAGCCTAGCATTCGTTGGCCCTCAATTGTCGCTCCGAGTAGATCGCAACTCCTGCCCGTTTCAATCCGTTTTGATGTGATCGATTGAGAGACTGTTCACCATCCATCCTTCACCGGACGAAACAGTCAACAGCGCGTTGTCGTCTTCACCATGCTGCGACGGCCTCCTGGCGAGGGACGGCTGGTCGCTCAGCAGCGCAAGGTCCTACTCGCCTTGGCCTTTATACTCCTGCCTTGGATTCAGATAGTCGACGCTCAGCAGCAGCAGCGACAGCAGCAACCATCCCCCCAACAGGCTCCCATAGCCGCCCATGTCCTCCACGACAACGTCGCGTTGGGACAGAATGATGACGACCTAAATCAGGGGCGACATGCCGGCCACCCCCGACAGGAATCTTCGCCCTTTGAAGGCCGCCACGCCGCCGACGATCTCGTTGCGACATCCCTAAAGGCCGCGATCAATGCCCGTCCCACCCCGAACAGCGACCGCGACAACACCGTGACTTCCCACAAGCAGGAATCATTCGGCAACTTACACATCCCTTACGATGCGAGCGCCCTCGCAACTTTGGCTCCGGCTCAGCCCGTTCGAGCACCAAGCTCTCCCAGACAATTGCCCAGCCTCCTCGCCGGGGCCGGGCTATCCTCGCCGCACTCTGCGCGGAGTCTGGAGAATTGGGAAGTAGAAGACTTCGTTCTTCTGGCGACCGTCGATGGACATCTCTATGCAGTCAACCGCACGTCCGGCGAGGAGCGCTGGCATCTCCAGGTCGAACAGCCAGTCGTCGAGACGATCCACCACAAACACAACAGCTCCGGCGCGGGCGGCGACCACTCCGAGGAGGACGACCGCCATCCCCTCGACGATTATATCTGGGCCGTCGAACCGACGCGAAACGGCGCCCTGTACGTGTGGACGCCTTCGGGTCTGACAAGCGGCCTGATGAGCACCGGTTTTACGATGAAGCAGCTGGTCGACGATCTCGGTCCCTACGCGGTCCAGAACCCCCCAGTCGTCTACACGGGTCACAAGAGGACTACCATGGTAACCCTCGACGCCGCCACCGGGAGGGTGTTCAAGTGGTTCGGACAGAGTGGCTCCCAAGTCGACCAGACCGCGACCTGTTATCGACCCGAGGGCCGCCTGGTGGACACGGACAGCGACGAGTGTAGTAACAGCGGCACCATCACGCTGAGCCGGACAGAGTATATCGTCACAATCCACCGCCTGGACGATGGCAGGGCGATTGCTACCCTCAAGTATTCCGAATGGGGACCTAACAACTCCGACTACGATCTCCACCAGCAATATCGAGTGGCTCACAGGAATAGATATATCACCTCCAAGACCGACGGCAAGTTATTTGCTCTTGACCCGTCTGGACTGTCGCCCCTCGCGCTTCAGTCGTCCAACCCGGTTGCCCACGTCTTCGACGTCGCCCGGCCCGAAGACACTCCGGCGGGTGGTAATCCCGAGCTGGTCGTTCTTCCGCAACCTGCGCCGCCGTCCGGAGACGACGAAGCCGCCAATGCCCGAAGCCATAGAGTGTTCCTCAATCAGACCGAATCCGGAAGCTGGTATGCCATGTCGGGGGTATGGTATCCTTTAATCCTCGAGGCGCCGACGGCGCGGATTAACCGGAGGAACTGGTGGGATGTCAAAAACACCTGGGATGCACTCGACGAGGCCGAGGTGAACGACGCGCTCGTCGGCACCCATACAGTGGGGAACGTGAAGAATATGGTGCACCGGCCCCCGAGCCTACCTCCGGGTCTACCTGCCGAATCCTATTCCGGTTCCCACGGGGTAGAAACTACCGAAAACTCGTCTACCCCACCGAGCCCCATGTCGGACAACGGACCGGACGCCCTGACCATTGTCGACAAGGTCATCGCCCTCCCGCAGAAGGCCAGAGACAGCGCCATCGAACTTATGGTGAATCCTATCAGTATAACCATCATTCTCGGCCTGGCGACTTTCAAACTCAGAGATATGATCCACAAGTGGAAGAGGAAGAGAAACAGCAAAGATTATCTGGACGCCTCAGATAAAGTCCAGCCGAGGGTTGAGAGTTTCGGGACGATCCTGGATACCGCGCCGGCGGCCCCGGACGGAGACAGGATAGAAGGGGTCCACGTCAGAGCGCAGACGGAAGGTAGCGTCGATAACAAGCGCGCGGATGCCGTCGTCCCCGTTGTCACACATGAGCCGGCCCGCGATGATGTCGAGTCGGAGCAGCCTCTTCAGGAAGCCGAGTCGCCAGAGAAGAAGCCCAAGAAGGCACATCGTGGCCGCAGGGGGGGCGTGAAGCACAGGAAGGGTCTCAAGAAGCAACAAGACAGGTCGGAATCACGCGGTGATAGCGCCTCTCCTGACATTGACGACACCATACCAGGTATCAAGAACGTGGGAGTCCCACCGAAGCTGGAGCCGAACGTCATCACCCTGAAGAGTAACCCGGAGGATGTGAGTGGCCCGATTATCGAAATCGGAGGCATCGAGGTCAACCAGGACGAACAGCTGGGCATGGGAAGCAACGGTACTGTCGTGTTCGCGGGCAAATTTCACGGTCGGGACGTGGCCGTGAAGCGGATGCTCACGCAATTCTGGGACATCGCAACGCAGGAGACTCAGCTTTTATTGGAGAGTGACCATCATCCCAATGGTACGAATCGTTTTCATATGCTAGTTTTGACAAGTCTCCCACTAACATGAGCTCTCAGTGATACGGTATTTCGCCATGTCGAGAAACGAAAGCTTTTTGTACATCGCGCTCGAGCTCTGCCAAGCCTCCCTGTCCGATGTCATCGACAAACCTCACATGTTTCGCGAGCTGGCCCAGGCGGGCGAGATGGATCTGCCACACGTGCTCCTACAGATCGCAAACGGTCTGAGTTTCCTTCACGACTTACGCATCGTACACCGCGATCTCAAACCGCAGAATATCCTTGTTACCATGGGAAGGGACGGAAAGCCGCGGCTGCTCGTCTCGGACTTCGGCTTGTGCAAGAAGCTCGAGGGCGGCCAGTCGTCGTTTGGTGCCACGACGGCTCATGCCGCCGGTACTTCGGGCTGGCGTGCTCCGGAGCTGCTCCTCGACGACGACGCCCGGGAAGGCTCGATGTCGATGGCCAGCACCCACAGCGACTCGAGCCAGCTCGTCAGCTCCGATGTCATGCCCAATCGCCGTGCCACCAGGTCTATCGACATCTTCAGCTTGGGACTTGTGTTCTTCTACGTCCTGACGAAGGGCTCGCATCCGTTCGACTGCGGCGACAGGTACATGCGCGAGGTCAATATTCGGAAAGGCCAGTTCGACTTGACGCCGTTGGACGTCCTGGGCGATGTCGCGTACGAGGCTAAGGCCCTCGTCGAGACGATGCTCCGGTCTGACCCCAGAGCGCGCCCGAGCGCCAGAGACGTCATGGCGCACCCGTTCTTCTGGTCGGCCAAGGAGCGACTGGCTTTCTTGTGCGACGTGTCGGACCATTTCGAGCTCGAGCAGCGGGACCCTCCTTCGGAGGCTCTGTCGGAGCTCGAGCACTGGGCGCCTAAGGTCTGTCGTGGCGACTTCCTCAAGTTGCTACCGAAGGAGTTCGTCGATAGTCTAGGCAAGCAGCGCAAATACACGGGTTCCAAACTGCTGGACCTGCTGCGAGCGCTGCGCAACAAGCGCTTCCACTACGGGGACATGAGCGACTCGCTCAAGAAGATGGTGGGCCCCCTGCCGGACGGGTACCTCGGGTTCTGGACGCGCCGGTTTCCGAACTTGCTCATCGTCTGTTGCCAGGTCGTTTACCAGGTCAAGCTCCAAGATACAGACACCTTCAGGGAGTATTTCAAGCCGAGGACTCCGCTATGATGACTGGCGACCACGGTGGATGGAGGGCAACGTAACGGATGGGAGTTGTTGGTGCAGCAGGCTTGATATAGGACGGAGATCTATCTGGATTGCCATATATATGTATGTGCTAGCATGATATTTGTTGTCTCTGCAAACTACTTTTTTAACTGGAAACGCATAAGTACCCGTGAGTATCTATCTACGCCTGTTTGGTTACCCACAGTAATTTGAATTACCAACGATAGCGCTACTTGGATCTTGGATAGCGGAGCAACCCGACAAGCCGGGTCCGCTAATGCAGGGGCGACCCAATCTAACGAGGCGGCGACGATTATCCCTGCTCTGTCCCTCCCACCTTCACGCATCCTTGGCGCGTTCCCGCAGCAAGACGGAGACGCGCCAGACGCGCCTTTGTCTTCTCAGGCACCCGAATTTACCTGCGAAGTATCTACGGTTGAGGTTAGTCGGCCCCCTTCTGGTCTATCTCAGGCCAGCCCCGTAGTTCACTAGATGCTATGCCCTGTGAGTGATGTGAGATCCGAATCTATCCGTAACCTTGTTTAAAGCGGGGGAGGGGAATAGGCAAGACATCTCAACTCGTGAACTTCGCATCCCAGGTAACGGTGGCTGGATACATACATTGTATGCTTTCCCGGTGTCATGCGTCATCTTAACCATGCGCACTGGCTTGGGAATATCCTCGCCTTCCATTAGATCAAGTCCATGAGTTTTAGACATAATCATCGTTCGTAAGCCGCCAAAGACGTAATAATTATGCTAACTGCAACGGCAGTGCCACCCCCCAAGGCCAAGTCGCTCCCGAAGCCTCACTTCTGGGATGAAATGAAACTTTCGAAATTCACGATAATTTCAGATTGGCGACGAGTCTCACCGCCACCCATCTCACCATCCCAGGCCAAACCTGCCCGTCCAGTTATCGTCCGACTGTGAAGCTCCCAATTTTTGCAAGTGATTGCAAATTCATCCGACTTAAAACTTTCCACTTCATGTCTGAGTGCCTCGCACTCTCCCTTATCGGTGTTTGAACGTGATCACTCGAGACCACGTGGAACCTTGATCAACTCACCTATCTTCATCCTCATTTCTTTTTTTCTTTTCCCCCGCAACAAATGCCTAATTTGTCTGCAATAATCAACTGTGATATTTTATGTAACGGCTGCTTTCAGTCCGGTCAAGCCGCTCCGTCAATCTTTGCCAGATCTCAGCCACATTGAGCAAGCTGGGAGCTTCGACTCTTCTTCACCTGACCACTTCCACCCAAATTTAACCACACACGGACTTCCTGACTTTGGGCGTATTACAGCTTTCAACCTGAACATCTTGCCTGTCTGATATGATGACTAGAAATGCACTTGGAGCTAACAATCCAACCGGCAATACTAGCAACACCCTTGTCATGTCAAACTCTTCAAAAAGGGCGCCAAAGCCCGTCAGCACTTCGCTGTCTGTCCGCGCTCAGATCTACAGTCATGAGCCGTTAGGGAACAAGGACAGCCAGCCTCTTGTCAGCTTCAGATTGCAAACTAGTTCCAACTCTACCTTCGCGGAACTAGCAGCATCAGCCATCGAACGATATGAAAGATCCCACCCTGATAGCGGGCCAAAGGCTACGATTGGCGCCGTCTTAGACGAGAAAAACCGTCCTTTCAACATGGCGGGCCGTGTCGACATCCTTCAGCCAAATGAGTTTGTTCGGTTTGTTTTAGCGAAGCCCTTCGTTGCAGACAAGGTCGTCCCTTCGTCCCAAATTTCGGAGCGATCTCTTGCATTCTCCGAAGACGGGATCGCGCAACCTTCTCCTCATCCTGCCACCAAGACTGCTACCAAGAACGGTAGCAGGCTACTCAAGAAAACTGCCCCTGGCTCTCAAGCACAACCACGAACATCCCGAGCAAAGAATCAGAGCAGCGATCCCATCGGAGTAGATGCCAATGGAACGCCAATACCTCCAAAGGTGAGCTCTGACTATATATGCGGGCCTTCCGCCCCAGCCCCTCGCCGTTCCTGCTAACTCTAACCTGTCGGAAGTCAAAGGACGATGAGCTTGAGATCACTGGTGCCCGCTCGTTGGGCTCACCATCAGAACCGTCCCCTGCCGCCTGCATCCCGTCTATGCCTGCAGTGAAGAGCATTGTTCGCCTCAGGTCAAAGCCTACTAGCAAAGCCAAGCCTGTGCTGCAGCAATTGCAGGATTCAAGGCCGAAGCGTACTTCGGAAGCTGTCAATTCGAAGGCGGGCAGCAGTAGTAACCAGGCCACTACCCAGCCAACCGGCGCATCCAGTCTCATGGCACGAGCTCGCTCTCAGCCTCCGAGTAGCCATTCCGCCCCCGGGACGCCACGCCAAGGCCAGTCAAACGCCGCCGTACCCGGAAACGGATCGGCGCAAATGACCAGAAAGGGCAATGGTAATTGCCAAGATCCTTACGAGATTCCATCGGACACTGAAGTAGACGAGCTACCAAAGCCCACACCTCCAGTAAAGGTTACCCCGAAATCCGGTGTTCGTTCCGCAAGGTCTGCTAAGAGGGGAGCGAGCACCGTCCCCAAGAGCACGCAGCCCCATGTTGACGAGCCAGCGTCCCAGAAGACGATACCCGAGACTCCAGCGCGACAGAGCGTCGGCTCCATGGCAAAAACGACGTCGGGTTCCCACCAGAGAACGCCGCAGCCAGTCCCTCAGGACACAGAGACTGTCCCGTCGATCGATGATAGCAAAACTAACGAATCCCGCCGACGCACTCTTCAACAGATCGCGGAGGGTGCTGCAATCGTCTCACTGTCTGATTCGAAGTCGCAATCTGATGACGAAGCCTCCGAACCGCACGAGGACCTTTTTGCTCCTATTCCAACCTCCAACAAGATGATTGGAAAGCGTTCTCACCACGCAGTTAATAACCACGTGAACATAGTTGATCAACGCGAGCTCAAGTCTCCGAACGAAGCCACTAGGCCTATCCTAATCCGAAACTCCCGCGGAGTCGTCCCAGTATACCGCAAGGGGACGGTTCCCGTACCATCCGCTCCTGAACGTGATGACCTAACCGGCGGCAATTCCGAGGACAGTTCGGATGATGCCTCCGACATTCCAGCTCGTCTGCCTCCAAGGACGCCTGTAAAGGCGCCGGAGTCTACGCCCACCACTCCCCAGGCTCAAGCAGCCACCTCAAGGTTCGATAATTCCAGCTCCAGTGCGGGCTCCATCACGAGCGGTGTCGCTCACAGACGAGTAACTAGGCTGATGTCTGGGTCCTCTGCCACGAGGCCCAACTACCGAATCCCCGGCATCCGTGAGATGGCTGCCACCCAGGAGCGGGCGGTGGGCGGAACGCCCTCCAAGCTCGCGAAACGATCCAAAATAGCGTCGGACAAGGCGGACGAGGGCCCTGCGCCCGAGGACAGAACAGCGTCGCGCATGGAGACTACTGACGTCTCGGTGGAGCTACCGACGACGACACCGGAGAAGCGGGCCGAATACGCGGTCATATCCCCCGAGGTGAGTCCCACCGACACCCCGCATCCGCTGAGGAGCTTCGGGGAGATCAACGGCACCGCATTCCTACGCGGGGGTACACCGCAGCCGCACAAGGATGCCGAAGAGGACGGGGCGCTCGACTACGTGCTAAGGGAATCGCCCAAGTGGCTGAATGACGTCACGCAGGTCGAGCAACAAGAGACTAGCAAGCCACGCAGTAGGAAGCGAAGGAGGGAGAAGACAATCTCTTCGCCGCCCGTAGTCGGGACTCAGGAGCCAGGAACGGTGCATGGCGGGGGCGTCCTGTCACCGGAACCACCTCCCTCGGGAACGGCGCAGCCCTTAACCACCCCAGCGCCGCAGCCGGCTGAGCCTGCCCTCGCCGCCGGCCATAGCGGCTCGCGAGAGGTTCAAGGCGGTAAGAAGAGGAAGCATGCCGATATGGCGGACGAGGTCGTGCCTACGCCATCGCAGCAGCCGCAGCAGCAGCAGCAGCACCGAGCGGCCTACAACGATGACAAGACTAATAAGAAGCTCACGGGGACGGGGCTCGGCCGTAGGCAGCGGAAGCGGCTTCGGAAGCGCCTCGGGGGTCATCGTGACGGCGACGGCTCCCACCATCGTCCTGCCATGCCGGCGCCGGGCAGCGCGACCACCAAGAAAGAAGAAGCCAAGTAGAAGAACAGCAATGATGACGTGGCGGGGAGGAGGCTGATCATGATGCCCCCGACCACCTCGCGCGACACCCAGGCAGGCTGGTACATTAACCCGCTTTGCTCGCTCTCGCTAGCAACCATGCGTGTACGATACGAGGTTCCGCTTGCAGCGGTCATCCAGGATGTATCATCCTGCATTCATCCGTATATACGGAGATCTGGCCGGCGATGATGTGGTTATTTGATAGAGTCATTACTAATAGTTTGTGGACGATGACGAACTGAGGGGGTCAGGACGTTACGTGGGTGTGTATCTAGCTTGTATGGTAGCTATTGTGGCTTTTTCTCACATAGTGCAAATATGAGACAGTTCAACGTATCATTCAGCATAGTCCTCTTGTGGTCGAGCTTCGAACAAAAAAGATCCTCATTTGTGTCACGACTAGATGCATTGGTTTATCATGGTAAACTTGCTTTTTCCCTTCTACGCGACTCGTCTATCTCCGGTTCGTCTGTCTACAGTATCTGTCTAAGTAGTGAGGGTGAGGGTGAGGGGGAGGGGCAGCTTCGCCAACTATATCAGCACCCCCGCCCCTACATTTTCGTTCGTTCAGCTGTCGCTCACCGCTCGACTACCGACCGTTGCTTTCTTTCCCTCCTTCCGGGGCAGCCGAGCCAGATGTTCATTCTGAGCCCATCAACCGATAAGTTGACAACGTGAGCGTCAACCCCAACCAGAGGGAAGCAAAGAGCACCATTGAACAGTAAAAGTCAACCAAGCGACGCCGTTGCGCCATACAAAGTGTGTTCTTTCTCCATCTTCGTGTTTTTGTCTATCCAGAGCTTGACACTCATCGAAGGACTCTATGATGCAACGCAGGTGAATGGTCCGAGGGGCGATTGAGCAGGTACTCGACCGCAGTATAACAGAGGAGAAACATCATAAGGTGATGACCGCATCTCCCCCTTCAGACGAGCATATATTTTGTCTATTCCTAGGCCCCGATAGGCCATACGTTCCCCTCCTTAGAGAGGCCGCTTACTGGGCGTTCATCTTCATGGGCTTCGTACCGAGGCCATTCGTGTTGCGGAAGAAGAGGATGCCCTGGCCCTCGCCCTTGGCGCCCTCGCTGGGCTCCACCCACTGACACCAGCGGGCGCTGCGCCACATGGCCTGGATGAAGCCCAACGAGCCGCCCTTGGTGTCCGACCGGTAATGGCGGCCCATGACATTCTTGATGGCCTCGCTGGCCTCGTCGGCGTTGTAGAAGGGAATCGTCGACACGTAGTGGTGCAGGACGTGCGTCTCGATAATGCCGTGCATGAGCGTGCGCCCGATGAAGCCAAACTCGCGGTCGATGGTTGCTGCCGCACCTCGTACGTAGTTCCACGACTCGGGAGCGTAGTGGGGAAGAGAGGGGTCGGTGTGCTGGAGGAAGGTGATGGCAACTGGGAGACGGACTGTTAGAAGACGACGACATCAAAAGGGTGGGTGAAAGGGCGAAAAGCCGATTCCCAGATTAGGAATTCCTACTTACCGAGCCAGTGGTTTACCCAGACATAGGGGATGAAGTACCAGACAAGCATGTTGCTCCAGCCAAAGTTGTTGCCGAGGTAGACGAGGGCTCCGATGGTCAAGGCAAGGCCGACGTCGCTCAACAGGACATATTTAGCATCTTTGGCCTCGTACAGTGGGCTGTTGGGATTGAAGTGGTTGACGCCGGTGAAGAAGCCGTTCGTCTTGCCCTTGCCCCGACCCTCGCGCTGGCGCTCGTGGAAGTTGTGGCCGGTGATGTTGGTTAGGAGGTAGTTGGGCCAGCCGATCAGCTGTTGGCCGAGCAGGTGGATCAAGGTAACGATGGGCGTCTCCTCACCGAGCTCCGACAGCTCGTGTGCCAGCTTCCCCAGGCGGCTCGCCCTCTCCTCGCGCGTCTTGGGAACGAAGACCATATCCCGCTCCATATGGCCGGTGGCCTTGTGGTGCTTGCCGTGGGAGATCTTCCAGCTGAAGTAGGGGACTAGAAGCGACGAGTGCAGGATCCAGCCGACAGTGTCGTTCAGGGTCTTGGAGGTGCTGAAGGCCTGGTGACCGCATTCGTGGGCGAGGACCCAGACACCGGTGCCGAAGAGGCCCTGGACGAAGGTGTACAGAGCCCAGAGGACGGCACGAGCGGCGGTGGAGGGTACATTCTCGGGAGTCAGATAAGTGTGGAAGAGGTAGAAGGTGGTGCCGAGGCAGGCAAGGTCCCTGAAGACGTAACCGAGACCCTTGGCGGCAGAGCGCTCGAAGCAGTGCTTGGGAATGGCGTTATGGATGTCGTTGATGTTGAAGTCGGGGACCTCGAATTCGTTGCCGTACGTGTCGATGAGCTTTCCATAAGGCTTGTCCTCGTCCATCTCGGACATGGACGAGAGCGAGGTAGAGGATGCGGAGTGTCTAGGGGAGTCGATGGGCGAGCCAATGGCGGTCGAAGGCGAGGAGACGTCGGTATCGGTGATGGAGGTGATAGTGCGACGGAGGGCGGGTTGCTGGCGCGGGACGCCGGTAGCGGTTGCGGAAGCCATGATTACAATGGCTATTGACGGGACACAAGTGGATTTCTTCTTGTTTTGGTTCCCAAGGGAGGAAAGCTTGGCTCTCCTTTTCTCTCGGTCTCTGGTCTCGGACCCAGATTCCGTGTTGCACACGATCCCTCAGGTCAGTATCCTCGAGGCAGGGCTGCGAGCGGTTGACTCCGTAACAACAGGGAGGAACGGAGGGGGGCTAGCCGAGTCGGTTGGGTGAAGTGAAGTATGAGAAAGAAGAAGGGGGAGGGAAGGGGAAGAGAGCAGAGAGTGTAATGAGGCACACTCGGCTTTTTTTCTTGCCAGCCCAACAGATAAGGATAAGGCAGAGCGAGAGACGGATGGTGTGTGTGTGCCTTTGTCTTCTAAAGAGGACGAGAAATTGCTTAAAAGATATGAAGAAAGACTAGGTAGCAAGGAGGCCGGATCTCGTTATCTGCATAATACGTGTGTGCATTTACTGGCCGTTGCCGCCTCCCAACCCGACATAAATTTTTGTTCCCTCCCCCTTCCCCATTCTGCCCCTTCTGGCGTCGGTTGGTTCTTTAGGTACCATTGGCCTTCGCCTTTCCCCTTCTAATTCGGTGTCGGGCTAGAGCTAAAGTAGCTAAGGACGTACCGTGCAAAGGGAGCAAGGGAAAAAAAGAAGACGAAGAAAAAAAGATGGGGAATGCGATTGTCCAGATTCCGGGAACTTTCAAAAAGAAGCCCTTATCCAATTCATCGATTTCCCCTTTCGCCGGCGTAACAGTAAGCCTATTGGCTCTTTCCCAGATGCCAAGCTCGGCAAGATCAGGGGCTGTTGTCCACTTTTACCACATGCGCTCGATTCAGGGTCTAGGTACAGTACATGTACGGCGTGCGAAATGGCAAACGTACAGCTCCGTTCTTGGTCGATGCGCACATTCAGGGTCTTCTCCGCCTTAGGTAAATACCTACCTACCTTTACACGCTACATATAGGTGATGCGTACATGTCTATGGTATATGGGCATACATGTCTTAGATAGTCTCGATCTTGACTATAAGAAACAAATCCTACACATACTTCTCTTAGGATTGTGAGTAAATTGTCGCTGTTGCTGGGTACATGTATGTACATATATGCTCTAGTCAGTGCTACCTACCTAGTCTTATTAGCAGCTGCATGTCCACGTCTACTGTACAGCGTAGCTACTAGGTACAGTAGCATTACAGTATCGGGAGTGGAGCTGGTGCATTCAGTTTGCTCGACGCTCCCCTCACTAATAAGAATGCGCCCCCGAATTCGATTCATGGCTGGCTGATATGCATCATTCTTTTTGTCCTTTCTTCCCCGGACTCCTCCGTATAATGTATGATACCCATATGTGATATGAGTATACTGCGTGCACGAGTAAGCTTCTCACCGCCTTCAGATCGCCCGGATCCCCTCATGTACCGCTGTACGTAAGTTCCTACAGAACATAAGTACGTATATGCACTCAATCCGAGGAGAGGCTAGACGAGCCCTTCTGAAAGAGGTGGCGATAACGTCGCAAGGCCTCAACCAGATCGTCACATGCTAGGTCTCTCCCCTGTCATTCTGTTCGAGAGATCTCAGCCCAGCCTTCCCCTGTGCCTCCTCAACGCTCGTACGACTTCACCGCCATACCAACGTATGTATGGGGCACACCTGCATTATTGCCAATCTATAAGTACCTACTTACAGCATACAATTTCCCGCTTAAGGGAACTCGAATATGAAAGGAGAGGAACATGCAGGCAATAAGTACGAGGAGAAGCAAACGGGCTGAGCTGAAAGAGATCCTTCGACCAATTCCCATGCTTCATTCGTCAACTCTTTTAATACAGGAGGAGGACTTGCATGCAGGGTTCACACCTCCCTTTTTCCTCTCCTGTCGCAAGACTTAAACAAGGTTTACCTATTGTTGCAATGCGAGGCACGCAGGAAATGCCAAGATGTAGAGGAGGCCGTCCCCACATCCCACTTCCCCAGTTTTCACATTTGGTTTTCTTTTTCTGTTGGGACCGTCTTGCCGAATTGATAATTTGTTGAGAACCTTCCGTCTTCGTTCTATCCGCACTTTTCTCAGCCCCACGTACGCGTGGAGATGCGGGACGATTTTCCACCGGCACTTTCCTACCAATCGGCTTTGCCCTAGATGACGCTTTCGGCGGCTATTGCCCAAGCCGCACGATAATTCACGTCGTGCCGATAGTGCATTTACCATCTCCCGAACGGGACATCGTCCAGTGTTGCTAGGCACTAAGTACCTAGTAAGTACGAAGGGTAAGTCAAACTACTATGTACCTACCCAGTAAGGTATTCCGGCTTACTTGTACCATACATATGTGCAATTACTGAATATGCTCAAAGACAGTCTACTTTGATATTACTTGTAGTATGGTATTGCTTCTAGCGCGCCCCACAGGTACTTGACAGGTAGTTTTATCGGCCTGACACCACGTAGGGTAGGTTCCGAGTCTTCGCGTTGATGCCGTCATGTGGCGTACGGTACAGTATGTTCTATAATCGAACCCCAGAGGTCCTCCGCCTTCCCTAGCTATTTACCGAGAAGCGCCAGCGTCCAATTCTCGTAAACTATTGGAGAATATTGGACACCCCCGGACTTCGATAAAAACTCACACAATCTCAAATTCCATTATGTATTGTTGCATGTGAAAGGCAACCTCGGATGACACGCCTTTTGTATAAGTACAGCTCATCAATGTTGCTTCGCGCTAGCTACGGGAGCTCGAGTACAAATCGGAGCCAGCTTCTTTTATTAACATGTGACTTCAGGTCCGCCCATGATACCGTATGCTATCTGGACTAATCAGGAGTCCCCCGTAGCAATCGACGCATGCCGGCCTTGGAATCGAGAACGTCAAGTCGTCTCTTAGCCTTAGACCACCTTTGTTCCAACTGGCGTCCGTCCTGTTCCAGCTTCATGAGACTGTTGCGTAGGTGTCCGAGTTGCATAGGCGACGACCAAAGAAGAAAGGCCTCAGTAGAGTCTGTGCTTTCTCGCACGAACTGGCCTCGCTTCTCGGAAGCCTGGTGGGGCTCTGGATCCTCCGTGCGGCGAATATGCGTCGCCTGGAGGCTGGCCCGGGCGCTTTGTAATTCCGGGGAGACAAACAGACCAGAGCTCGCCGGCGAATTTGTCGTGGAGGGCGCCGGAGTCTTGTAACGGTCCCTGGGCCACCTGCCGTACTGCCGGCCGTTGCTGCGCTTCGCCGTTGGAGAAGAGGACGGCTCATTGTATGGCGAGGACCGCCAGAGTTGCCCGCTTTTCGATCCTGGCCAAGTACTGTCGTGCGCCGGGCCACTTTGTCGGTAGCCACTCCCGTCTTGCCTAGTCCATCCGCTGTTTTTAGGCCTACGGTGCCCGCTAGTATTGCCATCGGGGAAAGACGCGGGTCGTCTATGCCGCTGCCCTTGCAAGAAATCAAGCTTGCCCGGTGAGGTTTTATCGGCACGCCCCTTTGGAGTAACGGGGCTTGGCGTCGACTTGGAATGCCAATCAGATGGTGATTCTAAAATTCCATTACCATCGGAGCTCCGTTGTCTTCGTTGACGCTTCTGACGCTTGCTTGGTCGCGTAACCGAGGATGATCGGCGTTCACCGGAGACAGGCACGGCTATGGAGTTGGGTATCTCGCTAGGCGCCAGTGGGCCAGAAGCCGGGCTCTGTTCAGCCGGGGAAGAATCTGTCCTTCCGCGCTTCTTCGACTTGCAGGCCGTAATCGCAGTACGAGCATCGGTCACTGAATGAGGGCCATCTTTCTCCATGCCACTGGGGACGTGAGGTTTGCAGGCACCCCCTCCCCTTTGTCCCGAACTGCGTAATGAATCTGCATTGGATGCCTGGCTTGCGGCACGGGATGCAGAAGCCGGGCCCATCATCCGTAGGGGCTCTCGTTCTGGAGAGGCTTGAACATCCAGAAGATCCGCTCTACCCTGGCCTATCACGTCATGTTTCACATTTCGGTCTCGAAGGGATATTCCAGTGTCCTGGTTATACCACAGCTCCGAGTCCGACATGACGTTCCCTAGTTTATTGGTAACTTGGTTCCTCTTAAGACCACTTGGATCTGGCTTGGAGCGCGGTGCCTTCTCAGGCGTCGGATCACCGCCGGATATACTTGGAGTAACCTCGTAATAATTGAACGCCTTTCTGGGCGTTGGCGTGGCCCTTGTGAAAGGTGGACGCCTCTTGGAACTGCAACCGTCTGATTCTGCGGCAGATTGCGTGGCCTGCATCCCAGAGCCCTTGCCTGCCGGCAGAGTATAAAACTCGTTGGGGTTTATCTCAGCATGGCTTGGTCTCGTCTGGCCCGGGCTAGGGCTCGGTTGCCTGGCCGGCAAAGCGCGATATGGAACACTCACTGGGGCCAATGGCTTTGCGCGTTTCCGGGACCATTTCTCATTCTCCTGCGTAATAAGGGCTGGCGTTCGGGATGTAGTGTGATTCTGTGTTCGACTGTCATTCTGTGTGCTGTGAGACTTGGTGGTACGTTCGGCCTTGTCATTTCTGGAAGACCGTCTCTGGATATCGATTGGTTGGTAGGATGCGGTGGCAGGCGACCTCAGCGTATGATCTCGTGTACCATTTCTCCCAGCACCGTCATCTGCAGTGCCTGGTGCCTTCCCCTCAGGCTTCTTGCCTTTCCTTGCATCCTTGCCCTCTTTCTTTGGTGGAGTCTTCTTCTTCCTAGTCCAGGTTGCCTCCCCCTTCGGCGGGTCCTCAACTGCATTGTCGGGGTCAGAGGCTGTTCGGTTGGACGATGAAGTTTGCCCGGGTTCTGAATTCTGCCCGTTCCCTGAGTTCCGACCTGAGAATAGAGCTTCAAGGTCAGGCAAGTCCTCGTCGGTCGAATCTGCACGAGCACAATTTCCAACTATGTCAGAGCAGGGCTTCAGCGGATATGGACTGGGGCTCCGCATGCTCCTTATTTCAGCGGTCTCTTTTTGTCTTCTGACGCCTGCCGGGGGAGTACTGCCTAGAACTGCTGAACCGGCTCTGGACGCGCTCCTCGCCTGTCTGCCTTCCTGGGCACGGGACTTGGTTTCAGTAGGCCTCGTTGCCTCAACCTCCGTTCCCTTGGATGCCATGCTGAGCATTGGCGATGCTAGCCGTGATATGTTGGGAGTCTCTCCCAAGGCTTCCCGCTTCTCCGCCGCACCGGAAGAAGTCTCAATGGACACATCACTTGACGAGCCGTTATCTGATATGCGACAATGGTCGTCACCATCACATATTTCCGCGGAACCTGATTGAGTACCGCGCGGCGACTCTTCTAGCTGTCGATGGCGGTGACGAATCGCTTCCTGAACCTGAGGCAAGCATATGGATATGTGAGGACTGACCGTCGAGCTGTCTGACTGTTCCATCTGGTCACCGATTAGATCCTCAATCTCGCTTGTGCCGAGGAGACATTTGAGCGCCGCGAAGAACTTGGCCCCATAGACGAGTACTTCACGAAGTCTCCAGATCTGGTTCCATTGGTCTATCCAGAAGTCAAGCTCGTGGACCACGGCCGATTCGTTCCTTTGGGGTGGTGGATGACGACCTGATGTCCGGTCTCGGCGGTTCCGGCATATGTTAAGGTTCACAAGTTCCTTCAGTGCGGACCATTTGGACCATCTGTCAGGTAAATCGTGTCTCACTTGTGCTTTTATCATCTCCAGGATCAACTCCCAAAACTCCTCGTCGCTGCTGATAGACGTAGTTGGACAATCGAGAAGAGCCATTCTGTGCTCGTGGCATAGCTTGAGAATCTTTATTTTTTGCTCTTGCGTTATCCTCCGCCCTCCCTTGACGTCACCGCCGTTGCCGGGCAGAAGACCGTCCTGGCTAAGTGATGACTGCGCCGAGTACGGGGGAGACGGGCTCTTGGTGGTGCTAGCGTCCGATGCAATCTGTTGGAGGTCAGCGCGTCTAAACTCGGCTATTTTTCCTGGGTGATCAAGGTCATCCAGGCTCACCTCTGATTGTTGCCGGCTGGGGGTGGCACCCAAAGGCGCGCAGGGCTCGCTATGGTCCGTGGACACACTTCTCATTTTCTCCCGGTCCCCTACATGTTGCGATCCGCTTTTGAGGACACGGCATTCCAACTTTAGGGGGCTGGATCCATTGGCAGATTGTGATGACGCTGGTGGAGAAATTGGCCGAGCCTCTCGTCGATCTACAGCGTTGCCCTTGCTAGGCGGCAGCGAGCTGTGATTTTTCCTTGGTGGTCGAGAAATCGTCATCTTTCCCCTTGGTGCTCAGTGTGGCGCAACAGCCGTAGTGTAGGGGTGCTTGCGGATGAACTGGCCAACTCCACCAGAGGTGTTGCGTGTATATAAGATACGTTAGCCCTTAAGCTTCGGACCTGGGCCTGCCTGTGTCAGGTATCAGGCTAGCCTGTGAGTGGTTCCCACTACTTACAAAGTTGCAGATTGGTTGGGACTTATTCCGAATGTCCGCTATTGTCATTTCAAAGGCAAGTGACTGGTTGCTTTCTCCCATGGAAGTGTAAGAGGCGTAAAAAGCTGACGAGTTGGTCTTTCTATCTCGAGGGGGAATGGGAGAGTGAGAGTAGCCAGAGTGTACAGGGTCTAAGCGACAAATTCTCGGAGTGCAGATACATGCAACATTTATTGAGCATGAGAGACAGGAGATGTGGGCATCCAGGACCCCATGTCCAGCAACCCTAACCGAGCCGGGACGCGACCGTGAATCCATGCAGAAGAGACAGTGGCATTGTCCTATCCGTCCCCGACAAGGACGGTTAAGCATCTTGGCAAAATCTGGCTGTTTGAGAATCATGCTTCCAGCAAGGATGCGCAATCGGGCTACCACCCGGCCTGCGCATTCACTCGAGTGGTGAGGACGGACAGTGTATGTCCCGGACAGATGCCTGGTTTTGACTGTATTTCTTCCACCCTGACAACGCTGGATCATACTCTCGTGTGTGCTGTCATGAGCCGTCACAGTCGCTGGTTCTCGCCAGACCAAATGCCCGCCTAAACTTGCTCACACGGCTATTCACAACGCGCAAGACCTTACATATCATGTAGGCAAGTGGCCGCCCTTTGGAGAAAGTCGCATGCATCAGTTTCGTGATTGGTTTACGTCGCGCTCTGCCCTGGACCTGGAGCCGAGAACGCGCTACCCTGTAAGCCCCTTTCCCCGTTCCCGCCTCAATTTTTCCCTGTCTGACGCACTATCATGTAAAAAGCTCATTCTTTTAATTTCCAGGCCGAACGCCGTGCATCTCACTAGAGATGCTAAGCGCTCTCGAACATGAGCTGTTTGCTTTTCTCTGTCGCGAAATGAATCTATACCTTGTCAACCCATATCCGAACAGACAGTATCTGCTACACAGTATACCTTCCTTCGAAGAACCCGAAGCTAATGCCGGCATATCACTCCTGTGCCTGGCTAGCCGCCTCATCTTCGGACCAGATTCCTATCCCCTTCGTCTAGTGGCACTGATTGATTGGTAATGATAGCCTGTTTTTTCGGCCTCCCTGTTCCGCCTTGCTGTTAAAGTGTTAGAGGGGCTGGCTTGTTACCTTGTACCTAGGGGTGCTGGCTTACTTGCAGGGGCTTTCCGATCTCCTGGTAAGTTATGCATCCACGAACCCGGTTAGGTAAACCTCAGAAACAATGAGAAGTTGGAGAGCTAAACGGATCCCTGTGTCTGAGGACTCAAAATAGAGAACACGATACAATCGGACCAGCCGCCCACCGTGGGAAAATGCTTAAAATACGCATAAACTAAACGTAACGTCATATCAATTGACAATGTCTAGCTGGCCCCTTATGCGATCTACTACTCCAAGCTTCTAATCCCGTTTGACCGTGCCGGGCCAGTTTTCATCTCCCCTCTTCCTGCTTCCCATAAGCATCTATTGCTCCCTGTTGCAAGCCAAGCAACTTCTCCAGGTTGGCCAGCCGCCGCTCCATGCTCTGCAATTGGGAAGACTGTTCTAGTTGCCGCCCTCTGCAACTCATATCATGATTCGAGCTGGCCGTACACCGCGGAGGGCTCTTGGGGACCGGTTCTTCCCGCTTGGTTTGCTTGCGATCCGGGGAAACAGTCGAGTCGAGGACCCCAGCTCCATCGAGTACGCCAAGCTTCCGCTTTCGATGTGCGTGAGGAGCCAGCGATTTCACCTTAGGAGACTGAGGCTGGTCACTATTCCCTGCCAGGATCTGGGCTTGTGCTGCGGCAGAGCGGGAATCCGCTCGATAGCCAGCATTCCATGGCTCAGCTACACCATCGCTACTGGCCATATGGTGTGGACGACATGGGACGGTTTCAATCTGAGAAGTCGAAGAAGTCCCTACAGTACCAGGACTGGAAGCCGGTTGAGCGGCGACATCTGGAGCCGTCTTTCTCTTGACCTTGCCATTCGAATGTGAATTCGGCCGTGTAGAAGTTTTCCCGGATTTTGAGGGCTTTCTCGTAGACTTCTCCTGGCGCTCTGTCCTGCCTCCCCTGAATAACAGCAGTTGTCGCTTGACGGCTGGCCCATCAAAGAGCGGTGGGTCAATGGCAGCATGTTTCTTGCCCGATGAGGTTTGACTGGGGCCTGGATCAGTCGGTGACGATGTTCCTTGGGATCTCTGACCTCCAGCCCCTACTTTCACACCGACCGCGGCTGCCTTCTCTTTATAGGCAACGGACGGTTTGGTGGAGAAAGACTTGCTCTCTTCGTTTGGCTCTTTTGGTGGCATTGAGATGTTAGACCGCGAGGGCCTTGGCGTTGCTTGAGAGGGCCCTCCTAGACTCGGTCGACCAGGATTGCCCGGAATCCTGTCTTGGCATGCTTCCGTGTCGGTGTTGACGTCAGTCTTGAGGAGCGGCGTTGGGGTCTCGGTTTCGGAAACCCCCACTACAGGCTTAGATGTAGGCGTATGCGCCGCTGGGCGGGGGCTTGGGGGGTACGGAAGTTCGTCGGGTAGATGGGCTTTGGAGGGAAATTTGGCTGGGCTGTAGGTGGTATCTCGTTCCTCCACGATTGGAGCACTTACACTAGCCGCCGGGAGAGGGGAGATTGAAGAACTCGAAGTATTTCCAGGCGGGTGCGTCGGCAGCGGCGCGAGATCTTCCTGGTGTCGTTCAAATAGGCCCTCGACAAACCTCACGAGGCGCATGCAGATGACCGAGTTCGCCTTCCCGTTCTCGCTGGTTCTTTTGCCGATGTGCTCAGCGTTCTTGCGGAGTCTGTCCCGGTACGCGGGCAAGAAGACGAATTCCAACGCCGACTCCTCGGAACCGAAAGCAAGGAGGTGGCTAGATACTAAGTCCGATACTGCCTGTTGCATGCTTCGGCGTCCTTCTATCTCCACCCAGCCATCGATAGCCTGGTCGAGGTTCTCGCGGCCCTCACGATATGGTGGGATTCGCCCCGCGAGCAAAATTCGCTTTCTCTCTTTACACACAGTGGCGACCCAGCGCTTGACCTCTGCGCCGCTTGGGCGACGGCTCGGCTCGCTGGGGGATACTAGCCTAGTGGCTACCAAATCGTAGAACTCTTCGATATCCTCAAACTCATAGTAGTAGCCCTCGAGCTGAGTGCACAAATCTATGAGGGCTAACTCATGAGTGGTGCCTGGTTGATGGTCTACGCCACTGTGAAATCCTTGGCTAGAGTTCGGAGGATGATATGCTCGACATGCTGCAGTACTAGTAGCAGGCAAAGACTCATTCACGTCCGTAGCTACTTGATGCTTTAAGTGATGAGCTTCGCTCCCGGCCAGCTCTTATAGGCCACTTACACTAACTCCGTTTTCACATTGGCGACTTGCGCGATCGTCCGCTCTAGCTTCACGGTCTTGCGAGCTAGGAGGCGTAGCCAACTGGTGGACGTCCATGATGCGTGGAAAGCGTAGAAAGAGAGGAATGGCTCGTGAATTCACGGCGGAATGAAGTAGATGACTCCTTTGAACAGGCATTAGGTCAGAGGAATCTTAGATCATCGAACAGACATCAACAGAGTGGCTAAAGGAACAGCGCAAGTGGGGGGTATGAAACACAACGGCCATCTGCTACAAGCCCTCCAACCCCTACAAACCGGGACCTCGAAGCACTGGTACAAGGCTATTGTCCAGGAGATGGGAATCTAGCGGGGTTACTCTGCATACGTGGAAAACAGGGGATGGAAATTCGTTTGTCGCCCAGTAACGCGTCGCTGCGGCAAACGAAGCAATACGCAGCAGGTACCTGCAACCGCCCACTCCGTGCCGTCCGTACAGTAATGCCCACTCGATCTGAGATGAAGAGCAAGGCGCGTCGAGTCAGTACTACCAACGAAATAACGAAAGAAAAGACAGCAGCGCGTACATACAGCGACCAATTGCAGACAAAGCAAGCCACTGAGCAGGGCATACGGCTGGCAGCGACATGGGGCGGTTGGGGTGCTCAATGCTGCACTGTGCGAGATAGGAGAAGATACCACCAAATTACTTAGACTCATGTACGCATCCTGTTTGCATGGCCTTATCACACGCATGTGAGAATGTCTACATTAAACTCTTATGTGTCCATAACTTGTGCCTCGACCACCATTCACATTACTATACTATTGCCTAGGTACCGCCTAGCCGGCCGTGAGACGCATGTCCGGTAGCGACTTGCATGATCAGAGTAGCCGACCGGAAATACAAGCCTTTTCTTTTAATCAGGGAAACGTCTGCGGCTTCCGGCAACAATTGGTCTGCTACCTAAGGCACACAATGACAGAGCACACCGATAATTAATTGATACTCTATAATTAGTCTACTTAGCAATGGTCGCCTCAGGAGACATTGAAGCCTAGACTAGATAAGTGCTAATTAGGTCCTATTTCCGCTCTATTGGGCAAGAGCAACAGGCTCGTGAAGGTGATACTCTCTTCCCGCACCTGCAGACGAGACCTTGGCCGCTCTGCAGTGCGAGTGAACCAAGGTACGCCAGCAGTTCATATCCAGAGACGTGGGCTTGTCCAGTGCAGGCGACCAGACGAACGACTTTCAGGCTAAGGGCACAATTCCCTTGACATTTCCTGAGTCAGACAGAGCAAGGAGTCGGGTCATTTCAGGGGTGAGCAGAGGTGCATATGTGTGCCTGCCTAGAGGTAAGGCAGGTGATGTGGAAGATAAGCTCCATTCTCGTTATACACCTTCTCCCCCATGGCATGTCTTCCCTAGTCAAATCATCTATGCACTTGTAAGTCGGTTGGCGACTTACCTTCCTCATTCCCAACCAGCCTTCTCATGTCCGCGATGTACATTCATACATGCAATTACCCAAGCCTCGATAGTACCGTTTCCAAACCCCCCAAGTTCCTTGTCTCCCTCTGACTTCAACCTAAGCGCACCACGCCTCTTTCACCTCACACAATGCGATTACCGTGCTGGCATATCCGAGGCAAGTCCAGAATACCGCTAACTTCGCAGCTCAGAGAGCTACTATCAGCTACGCCCCTCAGTTCCACTGTGTGCAGACTGAAAATATCTGCATATCTTACCTATTACCTATTGGTGCAGAAGGACGGTTGAAACAGCGAACTCATTCAGTTATCCGCTCCTAATGTTGCAGGTGCTCTCAAAGTGTGCAAATCACTGATGGTTCACTAGTTGTTCGGAGAAGCTAATTTAGGTTTGGACGATTTCCGTCCTCCAAGTGTTTCGTCCGGCTTCCTACGAATATCTAATAAGCCTGCCAACCCATTATCGCCTGCTACCATTTAAACTAGGTATATGCAAACCTTCGCCCTAGTCTCCCTTGAGGAAGAGTTTACTACTTGTCATCTTGTCCTCAACTCTGAACCACTCTACGCAAGACCCGAGCCTGAACATGGGGGATAAGATATCAAAAACACGTTGGGCAGTGATCGTAGGCATCGATTTCTATCCTTCAGATCGTGTCTTCAAGGCAGTGTACAAGACGCGAAGACGGTCAAGCACCATCTCGAGGAGGGAGCGATTTTTATGGACTGCACTATTCTGACCCCTACTATACTGTCGGACCTAAGCTCCCGGCGCCTAGTCGAAAACCCGGATTCATGGCCTACTTACGAAAACGTCGTGGCCGGGCTACAAAGGATCATCGCCAATGCGCATGCTGGGATCTGGTCTATTTCTACTACTCCGGCCATGGCACCTAAATCTCTAAGGACACTGGGTCTGAGCAGGACAGTGCCAAGGAACTGACATTAGTTCTTTTCGAGGATAGCCAATTCGGGCATCGTAATTTTCAGGGTCGATCTCTGGCCCTGGCGCTCCGAAAGGTGGTCGAGAAGGGACTCGTTGTCACTCTCGTCCTCGATTGCTGTTTTTCCGGGGGCATGACGCGCCACGACGATCAAGACGATTCTGGCGTGCGTTGTCTTCCGTTTAGTTCTGATGTCGAAGCAGCTAGCCCTCGACACCTGGATGACAGATTGATAGCCTCAAGGAGCACTATGCGAAATGTGCGTGTGGAAGAGGATTGGCTTGTCAATCCGGATGGCTATACTGTCTTTGCGGCTTGCGGACCTCATGAAGTAGCGCAGGAAATAAAAGTGCAAGGGCAAGGGCGACGAGGGGCCCTTACGCATTTCCTTTTTGGGACTCTACGTACTTTGAGAGCCACGGGTATGGACATCACCAACCAATCCCTTCATGAGCACCTTCGTACCACTTTCCACGCGTCGTGGCCGCAACAAACGCCAATGCTGTATGGGAATAGAAATCTTTCTTTCTTCGGGCGCCTGCTCAGCGCTCCGGAAACCGCCTTGTTCTCTATCTACAAGACGCATGAGGGCCGCCTGTGCATGCGAGCGGGACAAGCACATGGCGTCGATAAAGGTGATGAGTTTGCCGTGTATGCCTTCGGTGTGTTCGAAACAGCCTCGGAGCGGGTGACAGAGCCATCCAGGATTCTACGAGCCGAGGCTGTACGGGCCTTCGGTTCCGAGCTGGTTGAGGTTGACCCGACATTGCTAACAAGTGAGATTCGAACGGGCTGGAAGGCGAAACCTGTGACCGCCGTCTCGTTACGGAGAATCCGAATACGACTTGCAACGAGTATCGACAACAAAAACAGGTGGAAAACCGCCGCTGAGAACTTACGCTATCTATCTCTATCTCTATCGACAAAAGACTCTGATGGACCTTGCCTATTTAACGTCATTATCAACCGACGTAACGAGTATGAAGTAGTCAACGCGCTTCATGACAATATTCCCGGGCTGCCGACGGTCCCGGTCGACTTTACGGGCGCAATGGCCAATGTCCTGGGCATTCTACAACACCTGGCAGCATACAAGTACCTCGAAGGAGTAGAAAACAAAGCGCCTAGTATGGCATTTCAACGGTCATTTAGCCTCACGTATTACCCGGCAACCAGGGAATCTGGTATCTTTCTGTCGCAGAATAGGGGTCACTTGCTTAGTCATCAAGCCCCAGGGAACTCTAGACGCCCCACAAGAACGTTGTTGCGGGAGCTCCCAGAGTATATATAGAGCTTCCTAGCCACCATTCTCTAGAGCCCGAATGATCCATGACAATCTACATTTTCCAAAACTCTATGCAACCTTTTCCCGCGATGAGCCTAACTGTGACACTTTCGCATTAAGCATTGTGGTAGTTGGGGCTTTACCATCGAGAATACCTTCGACAAGCCGCTATATGTGACTATAATTAATCAATTTCAATCCGTCGTGGGAGATCGTTAACCTGGCTTCCAGCAGAGGTGGCGATGATTACATCGTGGTCCCATCGAGAGAAGGAGGAACCAACGGGAAGACGGAAGGAAAGCTGCGTATGGAGGTGCCTGAATCCCTCCGCACCGAAGACGGGGCGCAATGCGAAGACATTGTGAAGGTGTTCATCACCAGAAAGCCCATCTCGTTTCCTTGCATGGTCTTACCGAGAATGGCTTCCGATGCTGATCATCTGTGTGGGGAGGGGCGTGGCATGTTTGACTTGTCAATGTTGCTCGATGGTTTAGCACGGCGGCCACGAGGAGAGGAGGATGACGAAGAAGACTGGGCGACCCAAAACTTCATTATACAGACGCACCTGTAATGACGTTTGTCCACGAAAGATTTGCTTAGGCCGTCTAGGTACGGGGACACGTCTCGGACCCTCCCTCGATCGCTATTCGAAAGGGTCTTTCAACTGGAGATCTCTTTCCGCAATGCAGCCCCGTTGTTGATTGCGACTCCGCTAGCATCGCAAAGGATGTATGTCTTGTTTTGTACGGACGAAACTTTGTACGGCCCCTGGCGCGTTATCGTCCCACTCGGCTGGATGTAAGTACACCTCATTGTTCGGTCGGAATTTGGGTTCCCGGCACGGTTCACTTGCTAATCCTTATGTAGCGGATCTAAGCTTCCTACCTCAGAGTACTTGGATATTTTGGGGCGGCCGCCATCGTTGCAAAAGGAGACCCTAGGACTCCCACCGTCCCTGCGAGAAATGTAAACACACGCCCGGATCTATAATTAGCAAAACCTACTCGGAAGCCGTCGCCATTAGGTGCTTGACAGCGCAATGATGAGCCTAGTTGGTTTGGGAAGGGAGAGTTGGTGTGATTGCCGATTTGGTTCACACCAGATCTGGCCATGCCACTTCCCCTCTGAGCAGGTTACTGCCTTTTACGCATCCCCACGCTTCTTGCTCCGGTGACCTCTGCCTGATTGCAGGGCCAGTTATCGACCTAAGGATGATTATCCGGGGCTTGGCTCAGCATGCAATTGAGTTCGCGCTACTATGATAGGTGTTAAGTAGTGAGGCTGTGTTCGGTGAGTTGTGAATGAGGCTGCGCTATGCCTTTCGATTTAGACGTTTTATGCTGGAATGGTCGGACCTTCTGTACATCTGCCCCTTATCATCTCACGCTTAGGTGCGCCGAAAGTCGAAAAGCTTATTGAAGGTGTTCATGTGAGGTAACCAGTATCGTCCGCAGAACTTATCCGGCTGTGGCGGCTTTATTCCGGGGCCTCTAGATGATTGATGTGCCATGTTCGTGGCTCCATCACAAGTCGTCTTGCGGCTCCATCGAAAGTATGTGCATAAGTCCATCACAGTTACAATACATGCCGAATCCGAGTCCATTCAGGCAACAATCCGTAAGCAGGGCTTTTGCACGGAAGAATGCGCAAGCCAGGCTGGCTCACCGAGGCGTTTTTCGTGGTGAATGCTTAATTATTGGTGAATTTACGAGAGATATTCGCCGCGTATAGCCGAAAGCTACGGTCAAGGGATATGCAGAACCGAAAAAGAGGATGCAGCGTGATCTACGTCAAGGTGTTTATAGTGGTTAACAAGGGCCGCAGTCCGGTCCAACGGACTTCAGTTCCACGTATGAAGAAAAGATAAGACGCAGATAGTATTAGTATTATCCTCCATTGGCTTTGTTTCTCCCTGCTCTACCTGGCATGAAGTCCGAAGTCCTGACATACCGAAACATACTTTAGGAAATGCAATACTGAAAAATGCTTTTACAGAGAACAGGCCCCTATAACACCGACGGTTCGGCTGTTTCCTAGTTAGCACGTTAGAAGATGGTGATTGGATGTTCCTTACCGATCCTGATGCAGTGCGTAAAGTGCATCTTATATTCTCCACATAGATCCGTACAGCCCAGAGATCTCGGGTCAGACACAGTTATCGGACCCTAGGCCGAGTTGAGGATCGCGGCGATGATCGACGGAGCCCCCATAAAGTGAGGGCTTACAAACCCATTGAATGCTTGCTTCGGGGCTTCCGGGAGTGCCACCTATTGAAGATCCGGGGAATCCCGCGGAAAGATCGAAACAAGGGCGCTCCGTAGGGGCTGTCCAGTACAGGTCCCTGCATTTTCTTAAAGAAACTATCCAGTCGCTTTAACGCCTCCAATCCTCTTCTTCACTTTAACAGGTTCTGCACATCATTTCGCTTACCTCTGCTAGCTCAGGCCTCTGCTGGCTCGTTCTCCATTCTTTTCAATGTTTTTCAATGTACTGCGCCAAGATGCTAAAGTGTAACCAATCAAATGCCGTATCCCCGTAACGAACCAGCGAGGCCTGAGTTGTAGTTGCGCGAACAAGAGTCTCGTTTGGTGCCGCCCTAACAAAATCATCAACTTTCCTTTTATTTCTTAAAAAAATCGAAAGATTGAAGTATAAAAATTTGTTACGTAACCAATTCAATTCCGGTAAGTATGAAACTTTATATACCGTCGAATATAAGCTAATATGTATATAGTAATTTTATTTTTATTTTTTTCGGACCAAAATTAGAGCCAATATGGCTAGGTTTAGGTTTGGGGAATGGGCGACCGCAACGCCCTCATAGCTGCGGCAGTACAACTAGTGTCAGCTAGCAGGGGGTGCGAATGCAATCCATATATGGAAAGGCTCCCTCTGATCGGAACTTACATGTTCCGTGGCTAAGCTACTAAAAAGAAGAACGCGTACAATAGCAGACGCAACGAGCGACCTAATACAACAACACAATTGATGCCCCCTATATATCTGACAACTACCGGCCACAGTATCATGCACCGGGTTTCCTAAGTATATTTAGTTGTTAGATAAGTAGCTCAATACATTGTGCACTTATCAATTAGTCCTTTTGGTGCAGTGGCGTGCGCAACATTAGTATGGGAGAAGCCCGTATCATTTTTTCGGTCGTACGGGTTGTGGTTGTTGCGTCACAGGCATAAGAAGGTTTCGGACTTGATTGACCGGAACGCCCTCCTTGCTGCGACGCAACAACCACCGGTCGCAACATTTTGCCATGGGCCTTCAAAGGGTAGTTCAGTATGGGAGAAGCCCGTCCAGCTATTCTTTTGGCCGTACGGGTGTGGTTATGTCGCAACCATGAGGGCGTTGCGGTTAATCAAGTCCGGGACCTTTTCAGGGCTGCGACGCAACAACCACAACCCGTACGGCCGAATAAATTGATATATGGATTTCCCCCATACTAAATATACTTAGGAAGCCCGGTGCATGATGATGCGACCGATGGTTGTGCTGTCGCAACCATGAGGCTGTTGCGGTCGCCTATTTCCCAGACCTAAACCTAGCCATATTGACTACAGTTGCCATCCAAAAAATTGAAAAAATTCCTATGTGTATATAGCTTATATTCGACGCGTATATATAATATCAGATTTATCGGAAACAAATTGGTTGCAATACAATTTTTTCTTATAAGTATAAAAGAAGGTTTTATTCGAATAAATGGAAGGAATTGGGAGGAAATTCGACGATTTTGATGGCAAGGTGCAAAACGAGACTCCTGTTCGCACAACTACTGCCAGATAAGTAGCAAGATAAAATCTTGCACTTAACACTTAGATATGCTTATCGCAAAATGATCTTTTGGCGCAATGGCTAGCTGACAACTACAACTCAGGCTCTACGGGACTGAGGTATATAATCTATCTTAACCGTGAAAACTATTAATTAGTTATCGTGTTCGAAGATACTGGGTATAGTATCTATCGTGTGGATTATATCGTGTAATGATTTTCTGTGTATTTGGCTCAGCCTGGAAAATAAGGCTTGAACCTAGATCAACCTGCACAACTCAGGCCTCGCTGGCTTGTTACGGTTTTATGGGATAGATTGGTTAATTTTTTAGCGTGATACAGCAGTACATTTGGGAAAACAAGCCAGGGAGGCCTGAGCTAGCTGAGGTAAACTAACTCTAGTTTACGGTTAAGGGAATTACTAATCCCTTACACAAATTAGCTTGCCTCCCCTATGGCCTCTACCCATATCCAACATATCCGCTGGTGGTAGTAGTCTTTCCCAACGATTGCTTCCACCTTTTCCCACTCAGACATAGCCGAGGCAACCCGCCGGACATCGTAACCGCGTCGGACGACGAGCGTACCCGGCGAAGCCAAATGGAGTGGACAGGGGAACAAGACCTCGGCAAGATGGCGAGCTCCATATTAAGGCGACCCCCAAGTTATTTCCGCCGTATTTCCCTCCGTGATCCACGTCTACACCTCCCGAGCGAGTGCATACCAATACTGCTGGAGATAAGGGACATGGTATTAATTTTATAATTAATATCCGCGGAGTCTGGGGGGATAAGACGCGGTTGGTTATTAAAGACTCCTTTTCTAAAATAACGTTAGTTGTTTGTTTGTAATATTTAATACCGGGGACCGCCGTAAAGCGGTTATCCAATCAGAGATAAAGAGACATTAGTTATATTGTTACATTAATCTAACTGCGTACGTCATTGACGCGCGTACTGTCTTTATATAACTCAACTATGGAATACGTAAGGCTACCACACGCTGCGGTAAGCACGCTATATGCCCTCGTCTTAAAGGCGCAAATTCCAAGCCGACGGTTAGCCAGGTCGACGGTCCAGGTTAACGACAGCCCTTCCTTTACGTATACCGACTGGCTCGGCCTGCTGGCGCGGGCCTCGGTAAGCCGTCATGCGCTCCGGGCGGCGGGCCGGTCCCCACCCCATTAATGCACAAGGCCGATTAAATCGCCCGGGCAAGCCGCAAGTCCCCTGCCAGATCTATAGTGCCGAAAAACGCGAGGCCCCACACTATGGCGGGACACTATCAGATCTCGTACGCTCGCTAGGCAATAGATGGGAGGAAGAGTTGGTCTCCAATCACACCGTTATCTCCGCGATGTTCTATTTGCCTACAACAGAGGGTATTGATCCATTCTACGGTCATGGCTTAAAGGACAACTCTATTTGGACAGTATCCTTGAGTTATATTCCTTTGTTATTAGATGAAAAATTGCTTTATATCTATGTCAGGCAGTTTCTCAACATGTCTGGGGATATGAGATCTAATACTGTCACGGCATACTATGGGGTTTCAAATTTTTCGGCACTATAGATGTGACAAATGTTTGGGATTTATCTTTTCGATTATGATATGCCACGCATTTCCGTTCGTGACAGGCTAATGCCACGTAACATGCATAAATCCTTGTCAGACAGTTGGGACAGGGTTCAATATAACATTATATTATGCACGATGCATTCCGAGACTGCCGTGGCGTCCACTTCGGTCTTTGAACCAAAGGAAGCAGATTTTATAAGTTCATGGCAAGGCCGCCTTCCCACATCGCGAAATATCAAATCCTATCTCTATCCAGTCCCCTACAGCCCAATCACACATATATAGTGGTCGCCTACGATGAACCCCAAGAGCTCGCCTCCAAAGTGCGGACGGCGATTGCTTCCCGCTGTCATCGATGAGCTCGCGCAAGACGAGCCTAATCGTCCCTGGGCCTCGATTCCCATCGACGACTCGGACTTGTCACATGGCTACAAGGACGTAAGCTATGGCACCTTCGCCAATGCCATTAACAAGCTGGCCTGGTTTATCGTAAATTCCATCGGACGGTCCTCAACTTTCGAGACGATCGTATACCTTGGGACCCCAGACATCCGCTATCATATAATCGAGATGGCATCATGCAAGACCGGGCACAAGGTTCTGTTTTCGGCGCAGCTTAACAGCCTCAACGTTCACCTGTCGCTTATGAAACAGACAGAGTGCAAAGCTTTGTTCTCCGCCGTCGGCGTTCGAGTCGACGACATCCTTGCGGAACGACCCATGTCGCACGCGACCGTCCCTGATCTGGACGAGTTACTGGATAGCAAGGACCGGGCGCCACCGTTCCCGTACACGAAGACATACGAGGAAGCCGTACAGGATCCGTATCTCATCCTGCATACGAGCGGGACCACGGGGGATCCGAAGCCCATCGTTATCACCCATGCTGGGGCCGCAGCTCTCGACGCCCACCAACTACTACCTGACGTTGATGGATATGCTCACCTCTTGGAGGTGTCAGCCCCAGGTGACGGAGTCCGCTTTCTAGCGGTTACCTTACCCTACCATATTATGTCGTCTCAGTGCGCCATGGTCCTGAGTGTATTCGGTAAAGGCGTGTTTGTCCCTGGCTTCCGCCATCGTGGTGTTCAAGCCAGTGACATATACGCCATAATCGAGAATGCAAATGTGGCAAAGGCGATCCTGACTCCCTGGATGATGGAGGATATCGCTCGGAACGCTAAGGCTAAAGACTACATCCAAGGCTTCGAAAAGGTCTGTTTCGGCGGAGGTATGTAATTATATAATTAACTGCCCAGCTAGAAAGCCTGCGCGTTCGCTAACCAGTTAATCCCCACAGCTGCGCTCTCTGATTTCGCCCTTCGAGTCTGGGCCAAATACACGAATATCCAGAACGTATGGGGTGCAACTGAGGTGTCCGCCCCTCCTCAGCTCGAAGCCAGCAATGAAGATGCTGCCTACGTCTTCTTCGATACCGTCAACGGGGCGATTGAGTTCCGTAAACTGGACGCCGAGCACTCCGCTGATGACGGATCGCCGGCAGATGTATACGAACTAGTTCTGACCCTGACGCCCGAATTGGCACATTTATCAGGCTGGCGCGCTCACCGGGGCATCACCGCAGAATCCAAGCCGCCCTATCCGGAGCACCGGACGGGAGATATGTGGACGCCTCATCCCGACCCGAAAAAGGCGAAATATGCTTGGCGCTTTGCCGGCCGCATCGATGATCTCCTGACCCTATCTACGGGCGTTAACTTGCACCCGGGGCCGATGGAAAGAGCCGTCACCGCAGACAATCTGGTCAGCGCGGCCATGGTTGTCGGTAGGGGCCGTCAACAGCCGTTGCTCCTCGTCGAGCTGGCCCAGGCCGTGCAGCCAAAAGACGCCTCCGGCCTCTGGGAAGCCGTTGTACGTCCGCAGAACGTCAAGGTACCAATTCACGCCCGAATCTCGCCCACACATATTCTGTACGTCCCAGCGGGAGGGTTTGTAAGGACGTCGAAGGGTAGTGTGGCCAAGAAACAGACGGAGCGCAAGTTCGCCAAAGAGATCGACGCGGTATACGAGAAGTGTGGGGATAAATGGCAGGATGGCTATGAGAGGCTTGGCTCGATCATACACCCCTCGACGTGAAGTGTCAGACCTAGCTGAAGACTAGGTTCTTCAGCTAAGCCTTGGCCTAGTTAGATCGGCTACTGGTGGAGATTGCTTTATACGTTCTGGTACAGCTTTCTCCTAACCGCAACTGTTTTTACGTGTATTTGAGAAGGCTTCATTATCCTCTCTTTCTAGCTAGAGCCTCTTGGAGGTTGACCTGATAATACATCCTTCCTTTAGTTGTATATGCTTCAGTATGTGATGTGTTGAAATGAGGGTCAAGGTCTTGCTAACAAATACAGTGACATGTCTCCTTGTCAGTGTTGTGTATATATAGGCCTCTCTTCCACCTAGATAGACAGCTAGACTTACCTTAATACACGCTCATTATCTTGTCTATTTTAGCATGACGTCGGGGTCCCATATGAGGTAGAATTTTCTGGGGGAATTGCATAGCGAACTCCATAACCGACTGGCTAATACTTTGTTAAAAAGGCACCAATTTAACACATCGTCTCGTCTAGCGGAACGGTGTGATGAAGGCTGGGTAAGAGTGAAGTGGATGGAAGGATGTACATGTTGCAAAAGCGGCGCCCCTATTGCATTGCTAGCAGTAGCGTTATATATGGCCAATTCTTGACTACGACAGTACACCTATTATTACTGCAACAAGATAAGGAAACCTAAGTGCGGGCTATTCTCTGATATCTGAGTATAGCCGTGTTCAGGTGCTGTAAACCTTCCAGCCTATGAACTGCGAGTATTGTTTATACATTTCGCTGGTCTCATATGTGGATCTTCAAGCACTGTTTGATGATTAGCTTGCTCGCTCGAGTAACCGACCAAGGATCAACACATTCTGATTCCTAAGCCCTGGCTTAATTAGGGCGGAGATTGCTCTATAAATCTATGGTTCAGCTCTCTCTTAGCTGTAACTGCTTTTACGAGTATTTAAGGAGGCTTCGTTATTCTCACTTTCTAGCTAGGACCTTTTGAAGGTCAATCAGATAATTTATCCTTCTTCAGCAGTATTTGATTCAGTGTGTGATGTCGGGATCTCATGCTATGCTATCAGCTAGAAAGACCTGGAAAGGTCTGGATTGAGTACGCGTAAGCATAGTCGTCATATAATTCATATAGTCGTCATAAAGCTTTTCTAGAGCCTTCTAGGCTCATATCAACAGCTATGACGTTATACTCGACGTTATCAAAATCCTGACATCTCGACGAGTATAAATACACCCATATCTTCCAGCGAGGTCCTCTGTGTAGCTAGATATCCTTAGATACAGACAACTGATCGCTATATACTGCTTCTTTGTTGCTGCTTCCACTCTTCTTCTGCTGCGGCACCTGCTGAGAATCACCTAGTTCTTCCTCGAGTCTACCCTGCACCTTTTCACATACTAAATCCTCCAGGGTAACCTCATCTACCCCTATAGGGTAACCTCATTTACTGTCCATTGACGTCCTAGATATGCGAGCGATATTATGATGTTAGCCATATGTAAGCGTTAGGTGTCTCTCTGCATGCCCCTGCCTAGTACGGACTTGCACAACTACCTCCGTCAGCTTCCTTGAATATATCTACTTGTATATGCTGCATATAAACACGTAAACACTTATACACTATCTCGCGTCTTCGCCTCTAAACGCGGTATTTGGGGGTTTCGGGAAGTGCCGTACGCGCTTAGACAGCGAGCGTTAAGAGGAAAGGTTTAAACTCTATAGGGCCGCGCTCGCTTTTACAAATGCAGTATAAAAGCGACTCGGGAGGATGAAAGTGCCGAACCAGTTACCATGATTTGGATAGCATCTGCGCATTTTTTCCACGGCCGTTACAGGGTGTAGGATTCTATGAATTCTTTGGGGAGGGCAAGAAGGGGGCCATGTGATGCAGGATGCGGTCCACAAGATGAACCGTCGATGTAACCATAGAATGGGGACCTACGTCAGCTGTTTGGAGCAAGCTCCGTCGATCTGTCTCCGTGCTCGTATCAAAGAAGGGAACCGGAACCAGGTTCAACCCGAAAACTTTAAGCCTATGTCAAAATCGGTAGACCAGAGACGTCGGCGGAGGGCCGGTGGAGGTTCGCTTGGTGCCACAGCCGACACCTAACCTTCCACCTATAGCGGCATACTCCGAGTTAAACTGGTCTACTTCGTAGTGGAAAGGAAAGACAAAGAATAGCGTCAATGCTGGCTTATAAACCTATCGTATTTCAGTGATAAAAATGATCCTATTATTTGTGGCGCCGCAATTCGCCGGCAGGGACCCTGGATGAATGGGTTGAAGTGGGGGTCACTGTGTCACCGACGCTAATCAGTCGATATGCGTCGACTTATGCCGGCGTACGGATTTCGCTAATCCCGGTGCAGACTCGGGTAGGATTTCGATTCCCTTCCGAGTGTTACGCATTAAATATTTGTATAAATGTAATAACGTCGCACTATCGGAATAACAATCGTTCGGGCTCGAAAAATTCCACGAGGACTAGTCGGAATTGGTGGAGCGGATTTGGTGATTGCGTCGCGAGCCATCCCGCCTGTCCAGTGCCGGAATTTACGCCGTGCTGAGAACCCATAATGCTAACAGGTATTTAAACGTTTAATCTTTTTACGAACCGGCATCTGGTATATTTCAAGCCAGTTCTTAACACATTATTAAGGTGCGGTTGGAAACGGTTCCCCTTTATATAAAATCAACATGGCGCCTGAAGACATAGGCATATTCGTAACGACGTACCTTATACTTATTATTGCCATTGCTTTCGTAAATAAGACATATTTTCCATCAAAGACGATCGCAGGCGCACATTTATACTTGTCGCAGTATCTGTTGCATGCTACTTAGCATGGATTTACTCAATCATTCAGAATCTTTACCCTCTCAATTCTTTACCTAACAGATCCGGTTAAGTAGTACAAACCCTACCCCAACTTATTTAATCCTTATATTTCTCGCTGGGGAAAAAGGAGCAATCCTACAAGCTGATTGCCACGTTCAATGTTTCATTTTCTCACACACGAGCCCACTTCTACGGTACACGATTTTCCGAGCGGCTTCGCAGCAGCTTCTGTCGTGGGTATATATAACGCTATTGCTAACCACGCAATAGCGGCGTCGCTCTAGCGACAGTTATGAGCCCGGTAGCGCTTCGCGCCAAGATGCTCTTTGGTCAAGCGGTAGCGTTCGTGCCAAATGCTGAATATAACTACACAACTGATGTCCCCTGTATCTGGCAGAATCCGGGCGGGGTTTGGCGATCTAAGTAGAGTTGCAGTGTAAGATTGGGCACTATCACTAGGCTCAACCTGCATGCGCGGCCTTCGCTGCGGTAGAACAGTGGTTAGAAAGCAGTTCCAAATAAAGTTCATTTCCTTGTCACGGTGTAAAAAGAGCTTCTCGAGATAAGGATGCAAAGCACCTAATTTATGTTGCGAAAATACCAAATCTGAAGAAAAGAGAAAATGATATCAGGGATGGTGCGCAGCGCACAGGCCACTGGGTGTTTTGGGTGAGTCGACAAGGGTACGTGCTTGACTGGCTGCCTAATACGTAAGACAGAAAGATGTGTTGTTCCGAATTTATAATTATCGACGTGCCATGCTATGCAAGGTCAAGTGCTATTGATAAGGTATCTAGCTATGTACATGCTGACGCCTGGTTCACTATATACATACACGTCTGGTAATACGACACGAGCGGGAGCACCCTGAAAAAGCCGTACCCACAGACAGGCCGGATGAAAACAACCCAATTAGGGAGGTTGAGACTTGCCTCAGCGAGCTCAGGCCTCGCTGGCTCTCTATTTTTTTCAAAGTTTTCAAATGTACTCCGCCAAGAAGCTAAAAATTAACCGATCAAATGCCGTATCCCAGTAACGAGCGAGCGAGGCCTGAGTGGTAGTTGCGCGAAAAGAGGGTCCGGCTTGCACATCGCTATCAAAATTATCAACTTTTGTCAGATATAGGGGACATCAGTTGTGTTGTATTAGATGGCTAGTTGCCTGCGCTCTCGCAACGCGTACTGATCCTTGAAGTAATCTAGCCGCGGAACATATATGTTCCGATCAGAGGGATATCTCCATATATGGGGTGCTAGTGCACCCCTGCTAGCTGACAACTTTCCTTCCATTTGTTTAAAAGAATTAAAAGAATTATATAAAAAAAAATATTTTGCAGCGAATTTACGTCCGATAAGTATAAAACTTTATATACCGTCGAATATAAGCTAATATGCATATAGAATTTTTTTCAATTTTTTTGGGTAGCAATTGCAGCTAATATAGCTAACTTGTCAGACCCTACTGAGGTCTAGGCCTGTTAACAACGCTGTGGCTTAGTTAGCGTTGCAACTAGTGGATGCAATATTGGATGCGTTGTTCGAAGCCCCGGTATCGCTTTCTCTCAATTGTAGCTGTTTTAGGTGTATTTAAGGAGGCTTCATTACCTTCCTTTCTAGGCAGGATCTCTTCAGAGGTCAACCTGATAATATATTCTTCTTCAGCCATATATGCTTCAGTGTGTGATGTCAGGGTCTCATATAACTTTAGGTCTGGGAAATGGGCGACCGCAACGGCCTCATCGTTGCGACAGCACAACCATCGGCCGCATCATCGTGCACCGGGCTTCCCAAGTATATTCTATATGGGGAAAGTCCGGATATCAATTTTTTCGGCCGTACGGGTTGTGGCTGTTGCGTCGCAGCCCTGAGAAGGTCCCGGACTTGATTGACCGGAACGCCCTCCTTGCTGCGACGCAACAACCACAATCCGTACGGATAAAAGAACAGCTGGACGGGCTTCTCCCATACTGAATTACCCTTGGAAGGCCCATGGCGAAATGATGCATGCGGTAGTTGCGTTGTCGCAGCCATGAGGGCGTTGCGGTTGGGGGGAATGTGCAGAACGAGAATTTTTGATTTGTTTCTTTAATATCTCCGTCAAACCAGCCCCATTTGGAAAAGTTATATATACGGTTAAAAAGCCCTTTTAAAGCTATATCTAATAATAACTTTTATTATTTTATTAAAATTTCTATTGCTGTTATATTTGGCAGCTTCTAAGTTAGATTTTCGAAATTTTGTATGGGGATGTGCAAAACGAAGCCAAAAAATCACAACTTGCCATCAGGCCCTATTTTTGATGTTTTGTTATTTCTGTAGGTATTTGTCTAATTGGGTTAGCGCGGTACCTGAAGCTACTGTCTTTTTCAAAGTCTTAGCTGCAGCTACGCCGTAGGCGTAGCACCAACCTCAAAAATAGGGCCTGATTTTAGTGGGGTAAGTCGAGACACGGTAACAAATTCAATTCCGTACACAATAGTTTTGATTGGATCGAGCGTCCTCAACCACTCCAATTGTCGCCAGCCACGACGCAGGAGCCGAAGCCCTCTGTAAGATAAGGGATAGCTGTGAGCTGAGTGGGGTGATCGCCAACTAGTCGCAGAGTGAATTCCAAGAAGTGAGTGTATTAGGTTACTTCCATCTGGCGTTCCTTAGTGCCGCCAGATGACTATTTGTACTAGTAGGTGGGTCGGTGGCTGGTTGGCTACTAGCCGTAGACCCATCGGGCTGTGTTCTCACACCCTCAAATGGTTCGTGCAGTAGGCTGGGCGCCACCCAGAGCACGTCGTTCCAAGCTCGATTCGAACCAGCTGTCCGTCGTAAGCTGTAGGTTGCCCAGGCCTGCAGCAAGCGCGCGAAAAGGACACCCAGACTCGCGATCACTGAGCCATTGGAACAAAACTTAAACTTATATAGACTTAAATATAAAAATATTATAACTAAAAAAGGTTAAAAGGACTAACCTTTGAAGAAAAAAAAATTACTTATTAAAAATATTTAAATTAAACGATAACCGGCTTTATTCCAGCCTTCGTCATAAGTCATACAGACTGTGTGACGGCTGACTGGCTTAACCAACTATTAAACCCTAGTCGTACGGTTTATGTTGGCAGTAGTATTGTGGGAGTCTGAACAATGGGCTGAATGGTGTAGTCACGTCTGGTAATAGCAGATGTCAAAGGTAATCTGGGTAACCAAGTTGTATTACAAGCTGGTGCTATCTAGACTATAGGAAAGTAACGAGCGTATATATGCTACTCTTGGCTCGACTGGCTCGACTCGACTCTATTTCTCTTTTGGTGGTTAAGTTCCTTTGAGCCCATCGAGCCACCTCGAGCCGTCGCCCGGCTCGAATGGCTCGACGTGCCAAGTCCCCTTAGGTCCAATCAGGTCCCTCGAGCCCATCGAGCCCATCACGTGACCCTGGCCCCACACCGGGAGTTCTGTCCCACAACTTCCGACCGTCTGTCACTGTGCCAAGGGCTCTGGTCATAACACAAATTTGATCATATTAAGATGTTTAAAAATCTACAACACAACACCTACACGTTATATAAAGTGGTAAATTTTAATATAAATAATTATATGTATAATTGACCAAAAAACGAAGAATTTATAATAAAATAATACTTACAAAAATTTTAAAAATTCTTAAAATAGATAAATATATAAGATAAAAAAATAATATATATTTATTATTTATATAAACTTTTAATATAAAAATACATATTATTATTCGATTATATAATAAAAAGAAATAATAAATTTCTTTAACTTTTTAATTTAATCGTATAATGTATATTTGTCAGCAGTCACAGTGATCAAATGCAGGAATCTGGCGTAACTCTCTATGTGTTCTCTAATGGTATTCTAGGAAAGGACTAATCTAGTCCGTGGGCAATCACCCTTACTGTAACGAACCTGTCATACATCCACCTGGAGGTATGAGCAGTATCCGAAATGGGGGTTCTTGATTTGCAGGTAACAATAGCGCAATGAATGGGGTGTTCGTTAAAGAGATTTGCGGACTTTTCCCTTAACTGGAGAACGGTGCAGTTGCTTCTGGTTAAGAGCTTAGATTGATAGTTAAGGAGCGAAACTAAATAGGTGCTATCTACATAGGAAACCGATCGTTATATATCCATCCTGGATTTCAATAAGTATGCCTGGGATCTATATGATCTATGTGATCTGGTTAGATGATTTAGATCACCTAGATCACTTGGATCTTGGCAGAAAAAGCCAAGCTTTTCCTGTTCCGAAGTTCAGCCGCCTGGAGCCTGTGTCAGGCTCCAAAGGCCGGTTTCTCCAAGACAGGAACCCCTGTTCCTGTACTGTAACACTTACATACACGATTGGGTGACAAAGGATCATCAGTGGACAAAGGCTGTCCCAGGCAGTATTCTGCTGCCTGGTGTTATGACCCGAGGGCTTGGCCCAAAGACAAACGGTCGGAGAGCTGGAGAGCTTGTCTCCGACGTGGGTCCCGGGTCACGTGACTGGCTCAAAGGTCTTAAAGGCCTTGGCGCTTTGAGCCCCTTGAGCCTGCGACGGGCTCAAAGGTCTCAACGAGCTCAAGGGTTTGAGCCGCTTAAGTACCTTGAGCCAAGAATAGCATATATACGCTCGTTATTTTCCTATAATCTAGATAGCACCAGTTTATAATACAACTTGGTTACCCAGATTACCTTTGATATCTGCTATTACCAGACGTGACTATACCTTCAGCCTATTATTCAGAATCCCACAATACTACTGCCAACATAAACCGTACGACTAGGGTTTAATAGTTGGTTAAGCCAGTCAGCCGTCACACGTTACAAGCTCTTGTTCAGTAGTATTATCAGACTTTGAACAATATTTTCGATACCATGTCCGGCAGCAAGTAACCTACCAATCCTGCTTATGCAGTCCCAGAAGATACCATGGCCTCGGATAACGAAAAGGTCCCACAGGAGCCTAGCCTTACCAAGGAACAGGTACTTCAACAACTGAACGCAATGAACAGACGTATCGCCCAATTCGAAAGGGATAATGTCGACCTCGCCACCTTACTCAGGACCGCCCAGGAGGGGCTAGAAGGAAGGGGCAAGGGCCCTGCAACCGCGGGCCCTTCAGGGGAAATTCGACCAGTCCCGCTGGTCCCTACCAAGGAACCCGGGAAAATGCTGAAACCACCCAAGCCAGAACCGTTTGACGGGATTTCCACCAAGCTACAGCTGTTCCTTACCTAATACCAAACCTATTTTGGCTATTTCCCTATCCAACTTGCGACCCCTACGTCAAGAGTCGAGTTCGCAGTTGGCTGCCTTAAAAGGAATGCAGCCATATGGTTCGAGCTAGCCTTAAGAGAGCATGTTACGTTACCCCCAGAGTTACGATCACCTAAGGTGCGGGCCGTATATAACGACTACGAAAAATTTGAAGACATATTACGAAGAGCTTTCGGCGTGGTAGACGAGAAGACGAAAGCCGAGATGCAACTAGAGGACCTGACTCAGAAAAGGTCCGCGTCCAGTTACGGCGCCACGTTCGTTCAGTTAGCCTCGAAAATGAACTGGGGACAAAAAGCCTTAATGGCCAAGTTCTTTAAAGGCCTAAAAAAAGAAGTCCAGAGGGAGCTTTTCAAGGAGGACCGACCCAAGCTCCTAACTGACTACATTACGATAGCAGTTAAGATTGATGACCGATAGTATGCCTGGAGGACCAGAAACGCCAAACACAGTAGTAAGATCAGACATTCCACCTACCCCAGCGTTTCGCGAAAGAATAGTACGTCCTACGGTACTTATTTAGGACCTATGGAACTGGGGACCGCATAGAAAAGAGATTGGAGCCAGATTAAATGCTACAACTGCAACAAAATGGGCCATATTAGGAACCAATGTAAAGCCCCCAAAAAACAACACAACGGCTGGACCCCAGTACCTGAGGGATAACCAAGGGATAAGAAAGCCGTTACTTTCGGTATGGTCAAAAAAAGAGAAAATCCTAACCTACCCCCAGAAATGCGGGAAGGACTGCGAGAGGCTAAGGTACTTTCCCAGGCCGCTATCACCCGATAACGCGCCACCATGGCCGGCCCCACGATTACTTAATGGTTACAAAAGTACGAAGGATGGAGAAAGTTGACATCGGAGAAACGGGTATTTCGCACGCAACAAAAGAAACAACAAAGACAAAAGCAATGGGAGTTAAGTAAGTGGATCAAGAAGTACCAAGGTTGGGACGAAGTCCTATGCCCAGAAGAGCCCGATCGACATGGGAAATTGCACGCCATCCGCTGCACAAAAGTCCATTGCCCCCGACATCAGGAACAACAAGAATACATCCAGCAACGAGTCACGCGCATGTACCAGCAAGGGTTCGATTTCGAAAATCAAACCGGAAAGGATGTCAGGGATTAAAGGTGGTACCGACATCTACGTACTATGGCCACACAAAACACCGTCGACATCTTTGTGGCAAAAGGGAGTTGGCCAGAAGGAAAGAATTGTCCCGAATAAGATCCCATGTGCCATTATAAATGGTGCGACTACAAAACATAAGAAGAATGGGTACACCAGACCGTCATAAAAGCTTCACGAAAGGTTATCTGCAACCTACGATTTAGGTTGTTATTCACCAGAAAACCCAGCAAAAGGCGCGAACTGGAGGAAGAGATCCGGGAGCGCGAAAGAGACATGGCACAATACGACGCCCAATGGCAACAGGAACACCACCCTAAGGAATCAATATATACCCGACGAGAAGAATTCCACGCACAATTCCTCAAACTCGAAGCTCAGCTGCGACACCAGGAAGGTCAGCTGAAAGAAATTCAACGAATCAACCGAGAAAACCAAAAACGCATCAAGAGGCTAGAAATGGGCCCAAAAAATAGACGCCACCTGTAAGAGAGCCACAGGTTGGCAGGAGCAAAGGGAATCAGTATACACCCCTTGTGACGGCTGACTGGCTTAACCAACTATTAAACCCTAGTCGTACGGTTTATGTTGGCAGTAGTACTGTGGGATTCTGAACAATAGGCTGAAGGTATAGTCACGTCTGGTAATAGCAGATGTCAAAGGTGATCTGGGTAACCAAGTTGTATTACAAGCTGGTGCTATTTAGACTATAGGAAAATAACGAGCGTATATATATTACTCTTGGCTCAAGGTGCTCAAGTGGCTCAAACCCTTGAGCTCGTTGAGGCCTTTGAGCCCGTCGCAGGCTCAAATGGCTCAAGGCGCCAAGGCCTTTGAGACCTTTGAGCCAGTCACGTGACCCTGGACCCACGTCGGAGACAAATCTCAAGCTCTCCGACCGTTTGTCTTCGGGCCAAGCCCTCAGGTCATAACACGATCTCCTCCCTCCAGGATCTTTGCCCTCAAAGATTAATTTGTTTGTCGCATTTGTCTGGTAAGTAACTTCCCCTCCTATATATCATTTTCGAGTTATTTTGGTCATCATGCCTAACCGTATCGAAAAACAGAGATCTCTTAAGCGTAACAACGCTTTAATTCAATCGAAGCGGATTGAAACCCTTGGTTTTGTCATGTCCTCTCATGTCTCGTGTTCTCGCTGCAAATCTGAAGGGGGGGTTTGCAGGGCTCATCCTGATTCTGGGAAATGTTCTCGTTGTGTCGAACATGGTGGTTTTTGCGATTTGTTTGGTCCTTCTGTCTCTGAGCACCAACGACTTCTGGACGAGGAAGAGCGGTTGGAGCGTGAAGAGGAACAGGCGCGAGAGGCCCTTCGTTCTGCCGCTAATAAGTTGGACCGTCTTCAAAAACAGCGTAAGGTTTTACGCCGTCGCGGGATTGAAATGTTGCGTCGTGGTATTCAGGGTGCGGAGGCGATGGAGGAGTTTGAACGACTGGAAAGAGCGCAGCAGCAGCTGGAAACCGAACTGGCCGCCTCCGTGCAGGCCGTTCCCTCTGCTGATTGGTCGTTGGATTGGGACGTACTTAACCCTGGCGCCTCCGGTGTTGCTGGTGAAAACTCTTCAGCAGGCGCTGGGCTCCCGTAAGGTTCTCCACAGGTTCCCATGTATTTTCTGACTCCGGACAGTTCTTCCACTTAACCAAATATTGTCTTTTACCGTCTTCCCTCCTGGTGTCAAGGATTCCCTCGACTTCCCATACTGGTGCGTCTTCTGTTACCTCCTCTTCTTGTCCCGTGCTGACTTGAATTGTGTCCGCTGCTGACTCCAATAGGGAAACATGGAAAACGGGGTGGAGCTTGACCTTGGGGGGTAGCTCCAGTTGGTAATTGTTTTTCGAAATTTTCTTTGCGACCTTATATGGTTCGATGTACTTGAAGTCGAGTTTTTTGTTGGGTCGTTTGGTCTGGATGTTTTTGGTGGCTAGGTAGACCATCTCCCCCTCCCGGAAGGTTGGTCCCTCCAACCTTTTTTGGTTGTAGTATTTCTGCATCTGGGTCCGTACGAATTCAAGTTCTGTTTTCATTTCTGTGTGTAGTTGTTTCAGTTGTTCTGAAGTGAGGATTGCTTTGACATTAATGGGTCCTTCTTTTTGTGAATCCCGGTAGACTTCTGGCGTGAAACCGAAATTGGCGTTAGTTGGCGTTGTTTTGATGCTTTCGTAATAGTTTGTGTTGTAGGCCAACTGGGCTACTGGTAGCTTTTTAACCCAGTTGTTTTGTTCGTAGTTGATGTAACACCGTAGGTAGGTTTTAAGTGTTTGATTAGTTCTTTTTGTCTGGCCATCCGTTTGCGGTCTGAAAGCGCTTGAGAGCTTGTGGTTTAGGCCAAGTTGTGCCATAAGGCTTTGCCAAAATTTTGAAGCGAATGTGGTGCCTTTGTCCGATATAATTTCCAGTGGGAGTCCATATATGCTGACCAGGTGTCTGAAAAAGATATACGCTAATTGTTCCGTATCTGTATCCTCGTTGAATGGTAAAAAATAGGAAAATTTTGTGAATCAGTCCACGATCACAAAGATGCTGTCGTAATGTATGCCCGTTGCTGGGTTTTCTGATAATGGTAGTTTCGTAATAAAATCAAAGGTGACTGAATCCCATGGTCGCTTTGCGACTGGCAATGGTTGTAGTTCTCCGTATGGTTTGTGGCGTCGTGCCTTGGTTTTGTTGCATAGGTCGCATCCTCGCAAGACTCTTTTGACTACTGACTTCATTCCGGGGAAGTAATATGTACGCTGTAGTCGTTCTATGGTTTTGTGGACTCCAGGGTGTCCGTATAACTGGTGTTCGTGTATTTCGCGCGTCAGCTTCTTTTGGTGTTCCTCTGGTACTTGGGTTTTGTCAGTTTTTTCATTTTCTGGTAGCTGGTCGTTGTATCGTTGGATCTTTTGGTGTAGGTTAGATGTCGTCTTTTTGATTGTTGCAATTTGTCGTATTTTTATATGTCCTTTTTTTGTTAGGTCGAACATTTGGTGCGGAATCTTTAGGACTTTTTCTTTTAGGTCTGGTCGTCTGCTGAGAACGTCTGCTTTGCCATTTTCTGACCCTTTCCTGTGTATGATGACGAAATCAAACTCCGAAAGGTATTCTGCGTAGCGGAGTTGTCGTCCTGTTAGTTTTCGGGTGGTGGTGAATCGGGTGAGGTTCTTGTGGTCTGTGTACACCTTGACCTGATGTAGGTTTCCTTTGAGGTAGTGTCTGAATTCCTTGAAGGCGTTGATAATGGCTAGGAATTCCTTATCCGGGATGGCGTAGTTTAGTTCGGCTCCTTTTAATTTGTAGGAATAGAACGCAATAGGGTGTAGGTTGCCTTGATTATCTCTGTGTCCGGCCACTGCGCCCAACGCATAGTCCGAAGCATCGGTTTCTAGCTCCACGGGGCGATTCGGGTCGTACATAATCAACACTGGCTCGCTAGTAATTGCGTCTTTGATCCTTTGGAAGGCTTCTTCTGTTTCAGCTGTCTACTGGAACTCCGTCTCTTTTTTGGTAAGGTTGGACAAGGGTATCGCGATTTTGCTGAAGTTGCGAACAAACTTCCGGTAGTAGTTGGCGAACCCGAGGAAAGCCTGGACTTCGGTAACTGTAGTAGGTGCTTGCCACTTTTGAACTGCTGCTATTTTCTTGGGGTCCATCTTGATGTATCCCGGGGTAATTACGCATCCTAGGTATGGTACTTCTTGCTTATGGAACTCGCTTTTTTCGGCGTTAACTAGGAGATTGGCGTCCTGTAGGGCCTGAAGAACCTTGTGAACGTGTTCTTCATGTTCCTTTTCCGAATTTGAGTAGATAAGAATGTCATCGAAGTAGCAGATAACAAAAATGTTAAGGTACTCGCGCAATACGTAGTTAACCATCTTTTGGAACGTCGCGGGTGCGTTAGTAAGTCCGAATGGCATTACTAGATATTCGTACAATCCGTACTTGGTCCTAAAAGCTGTCTTCCATTCGTCTCCTGGTTTGATGCGAATCAAATTGTACCTATCGCGTAGGTCTAGGGTAGTAAACCACCTAACTCCGTAAAGGCGATCTTTCATTTCGGTGATCAGGGGTAGGGGTGTGCGATCCTTAACCGTGATGTCGTTCAGCTGTCGGTAATCGATCACTAGCCGTAGTTTTCCATTTTTCTTTGGTACAAAGAACATGGGGTACCCTGCTGGTGACTTGGAGCGTTTGATATGTCCCTTACGTAGCTTGTCTTCGAGGTATTCTCGCAATGCGTGTAGTTCTTGTTGATTTAGGTTGTATATGGGGTAAAAGGTAGTCGTTTTGCCATCTTTTAGGACTATCTCGTGATCCCATTCATTGTGTTCTGGTAGTTCTGTCTCGACTTGGTTTTTGAAAAGTCGTTCGTACTTGCGGTATTGTGGTGGTACTCTGGCCATTCCTTCTGGCTTTTGGGGCTGGTGCTGTAGATCGTCGTTTATTTCGTGTAGCCGTGTTCTGATTGTAGCGATAACGCGTCGTACATGTTTGTTTCGCCCTTTTTTCTGTATATGTCGTGTTCCTGTAGGTGGTGAGGTTTCTGTCGTGTCCTTATGCCTGCATTTGCTATTGTCGTCGTTGGTCAAGTGGTGAGATCTCCTTTCTGAGTCGTTCTTGTCGACGGAGGGTGAAACGAATTTTACCTGGCCAGTCCTCCAATCAATTAAGGGGTTATACTGATATAGCCATTCTTTGCCGAGGATTATGTCGTAACTCCGTATTGAGATAATGTCGAAATTAATGGTTTGTTTTCGTCCTTAAACATAGGTCTCGAGGTGATCAATTTCGCGGTTGACCCATTTATTATTATAGGTGAATTTGGTACCTTCGGCATTTTCGACTTTATAGGGTTCGACTTTATCCTTCCATGGCAAACGTAATTCGTTAACTACCTTCGGTCGGATGTAGTTCGGGTCGGTTCCGCAGTCCACCATAGCGGTATACCATTTTTTCCTGACTCGTATTCTGACTGTAATAGGAGGAATTTCTGTCCTTCTTACTGTCGCGTACAGAGTTTTTCTGAGGGGTGTATGTTGACTCCCTTTGCTCCTGCCAACCTGTGGCTCTCTTACAGGTGGCGTCCATCTTTTGGGCCCATCTTTAGCCTTTTGATGCGTTCTTGGTTTTTTCGGTTGGTTCGTTGGATTTCTTTCAGCTGACCCTCCTGGTGTCGTAGCTGAGTTTCAAGTTTAAGGAATTGTGTATGAAATTCCTTTCGTCGGGTATATATCGATTCTTCGGGGTGGTGTTCCTGTTGCCACTGGGTGTCATACTGCACCATGTCTTTTTCGCGTTCCTGGATCTCTTCCTCCAGTTCGCGCCTTTCGCTGGGTTTTCTGGTAAATAACAACCTAAATCGTAGGTTGCAGATAACTTCTCGTGAAGCTTTCATGACGGTCTGGTGTACCCATTCTTCTTGTGTTTTGTGGTCGCACCATTTATAATGGCACATGGGGTCTTGTTCGGGGTAACTTTTCCCTTCTGGCCAACTTCCTTTTGCTACGAGGATGTCGACGGTGTTTTGTGTGGCCATAGTACGTAGATATCGGTACCACCTTTGGTCCCTGATATCCTTTCCGGTCTGATTCTCGAAATCGAACCCTTGTTGGTATATGCGCGTAACTCGTTGCTGGATGTACTTTTGTTGTTCCTGATGTCGAGGGCAATGGATTCTTGTGCAGTGGATGGCGTATAATTTCCCATGTCGATCGGGCTTTCCTGGGCATAGGACTTCGTCCTAACCTTGGTACTCCTTAATCCATTCACTTAGCTCCCATTGTTTTTGTCTTTGTTGTTTCTTTTGTTGCGTGCGAGATACCCGTTTCTCCGGTGTCAACTCTTTCCATCCTTCGTGCTCTTGTAACCATTGAGTGATCGTGGGGCCGGCCATGGTGGCGCGTTGTCGGATGATTGCGGCCTGGGAAAGTGCCTTGGCCTCTCGCAGGCCTTCCCGCACTTCTGGGGGTAGGTCAGGATTTTCTCTTCTTCTGACCATACCGAAGGTAACGGCTTTCTTGTCCCTTGGTTGTCCCTTAGGTATTGGGGTCCAGCCGTTGTGTTGTTTTTTGGGGGCTTTGTATTGGTTCCTAACATGGCCCATTTTGTTGCAGTTGTAGCATTTGATCTGGTTCCAGTCTCTTTTTTGTGCGGTCCCCAGCTCCATAGGTCCTGAATGAGTACCGTAGGACGTGCTGTTCTTTCGCGAGGTGCTGGGGTAGGTGGAATGTTTGGTTTTGCTACCATGTTTGGCGTTTCTGGTCCTCCAGGTATATTGTCGGTCATCAATCTTGACTGCCATCGTAATGTAGTCAGTTAGGAGCTTGGGTCGGTCCTCCTTGAAAAGCTCCCTCTGGACCTCTTCTTTTAGGCCTTTGAAAAACTTGGCCATTAAGGCTTCTTGTCCCCAGTTCATTTTTGAGGCTAACTGAACGAACGTGGCTCCGTAACTGGACGCGGACCCTTTCTGAGTTAGGTCCTTAAGTTGCATCTCGGCCTTCGTCTTCTCGTCTACTACGCCGAAAGCTTCTCGTAATGTGTCTTCGAATTTTTCGTAGTCGTTGTATACGGCCCGTACCTTAGGTGACCGTGATTCTGGGGGTAGCGTAACATGCTTTCTTAAGGCTGGCTCGAACCATGTGGCTGCATTCCCCTTGAGGCAGCCAACTGCGAACTCGACTCTTGACGTAGGGGTCGCAAGTTGGATAGGGAAATAGCCAAAATAGGCTCGGCATTGGGTAAGGAATAGCTGTAGCTTGGTGGAAGTCCCGTCAAACGGTTCTGGCTTAGGTGGTTTTAGTACCTCCCCGGGTTCCTTGGTAGGGACCAGCGGGACTGGTCGAACTTCCCCTGAAGGGCCCGCGGTTGCAGGGCCCTTGCCCTTTCCTTCTAGCCCTTCCTGGGCGGTCCTGAGTAAGGTGGCGAGGTCGACATTATCCCTTTCGAGTTGGGCGATACGTCTGTTCATTGCGTTCAGTTGTTGAAGTACCTGTTCCTTGGTAAGGTTAGGCTCCTGTGAGACCTTTTCGTCGTCCGAGGCCATGGTGTCTTCTGGGACTGCATAGGCAGGATTGGTGGGTTGCTTGCTGCCGGACATGGTGTCGAAAATATTGTTCAAAGTCTGACAATACTACTGAACAAGAGCTTGTAACGTGTGACGGCTGACTGGCTTAACCAACTATTAAACCCTAGTCGTACGGTTTATGTTAGCAGTAGTACTGTGGGATTCTGAACAATAGGCTGAAGGTATAGTTACGTCTGGTAATAGCAGATGTCAAAGGTGATCTTGGTAACCAAGTTGTATTACAAGCTGGTGCTATTTAGACTATAGGAAAATAACGAGCGTATATATATTACTCTTGGCTTAAGGTGCTCAAGTGGCTCAAACCCTTGAGCTCGTTGAGGCCTTTGAGCCCGTCGCAGGCTCAAATGGCTCAAGGCGCCAAGGCCTTTGAGACCTTTGAGCCAGTCACGTGACCCTGGACCCACGTCGGAGACAAATCTCAAGCTCTCCGACCGTTTGTCTTCGGGCCAAGCCCTCAGGTCATAACACC